>PISX010019019.1:0-21052 GCA_004024625.1 Mellivora capensis
TTTTTTTTTTTTCATCTAGATTCCAGAATTGCTTGGGATTAGTGATTCCATTTTTCTTTCCACCTTCACACTTTCTGGATGGGAATGCCTATAATGGCTTTCCTATTGTTATCCCATCACGGTATTTCAGAACTAGGTAGACTGTTTCTAATTTTACAGGTCCACAAAGGCTGAGGAATTTTACCCCAGAATCTATTATACCCAGGACTAACTTCTACCTGGTCTAGAGTATTGGCATTTTGAACTGTTATTGATAAAATCTGGACTTACTGGATACTGAAAGGGGTTGACATTTTGAAGGGTCTTGGAATGTTGTGAATGTATTTTATGTGTGATATAGACATGAATATTTAGGGACCCGAGAGTGGATTTTGAGAGACAGAATCCTGTTGCTCACATCCGAATCCCTGGAATCTGCAAATATGTTATCTTACATGGCAAAAGGAACCTTGCTGATGTGATTATTTTTAAGGTATTTGAGATAGGAGAATATCCTGGATTCTTCAGGTCAATGTTAAGGGCTCCTTATAAAAGGAAGACAGAGGGTCGCCTGGGTGGCTTAGTGGGTTAAGCCTCTGCCTTCAGCTCAGGTCATGATCTCAGGGTCCTGGGATCGAGTCCTGCATCGGGCTTTCTGCTCAGCAGGGAGCTTGCTTCCTCTCTCTCTGCCTGCCTCTCTGCCTACTTGTGATCTCTCTCTCTCTGTCAAATAAATAAATAAAATCTTTAAAAAAAAAGGAAGACAGATACAGAGATGTAAGGATAGAGGCAGAGATGAGAGTGATTTGATGTCATGAAGCCATGAGTGTAGATGGGCTCTCGAAGTTGAAAAACTAAGGAAACGGGTCCTCTCCTATACACTCCAGAAGGAGTACAACCTTGCTGACACTATTTTTAGGACTTCTTATCTTCAAAATTTTTCCTGTTTTAAGGCACTTAATCTGTGATGATTTGTTATAGTAGAAACAGGAAATAGGAAACAGGTACCTAACCTACTGAGTTCTGTCCACTAAATAACCAGTTAAATATTCTGATGGTTTTGCACTAGATTTTGTTTTTTTTCTTTAATATTTAATGACTATCAAAAGAAGTCTTAGAGACAAAACATTTTAGAAAGAAGTGAAATTTAGAATAAAGGTTTACAAGAGAGTCCAGGATTTATTAGGACTGAGTCAATAACAACAACATGAAATTTAACAGTTATTTATAGGAAACATATGCCAAATTTCCTGAGTTTAATTCTGTACATGATGGAAAACTATAAGTTTCTTCCCAAGATTATTATAACTGAAAGGTTTTTCAGATATATACAGGCGTCAGTTTTACAAAATTTGGGGGGGTAGGGTCAAGTAACAAGAAAGCCTTAACATATCTTTTATGTTGGAGTTTAGAACCAGATGGGATGAATCTGCTTTTTTCCATTTGTTTCTATTTTTTGGTTTATCTCGAAGTTTAAAGTGCTTTCTCCTCACCTCCTGATTATACAACATAATGTACACATGCTTATAATGGCAGGAGAACAAAACACCAGTTTTTCTTAGAAACAATTTGTCATAAATATTTTAATATTTATCTATCCATCTATTAATTTCATTACTTTTGATGCCCATACAATATTCACTTACATGGAAGGAGCATCATTTGTTTTCTCAACTGGCCATTTTTGAACATTTGCATTGTTCACAAATTTTGGTATTAACAATTCAATGTGTATCCTTATAGTCAGATTTTTGTGATCATTAACTCTTATTAACTGTTAATTTATAAAAGATTTTTAAAAGCTGACATTTGAAGCAAATAGCATGTCAATGTTTAATCTTTAATTCTTCTGTACTTATGACTTCTATATTCTAATACATCCTAAAAGAAAATATTGACAGATTAGGCAGTTCATACAGTTAACTTAGGGAAACTATCCTAAGGTTATTCCTTTTCAATTATTTTAAGACTTTTTACCCAATTTTCAAACTAATCTAGTCTCCCATTTGTCCTTTGCTATATTGATTTTAGCTTTTGGGTCATCGTCGTACCTGCCATAGTACGGATGGGTTAAAGAAGGAATTATGCTAAATTTAGACGAATGAATATCAACCCTTGTAAATTTTTCCACTAACACGGATTAATCAGCATCCAGAAAGAAATTTCAGAATCTCTGCATTTCTTCTCTCAGTGCTAAGTCTCTGGGCCACAGACAAAGCTTACGAACATTTTTTTTAGTTATTGTTTGGTAGAAATAACTATGTGGGTGAGATAATTAATTACTCAGGGAATAATCCAGTTATTTCTCAGTAATTGACCATTTCTTCTATTATTTGCTACTGAATGAATAATCTTAGTTGAGATCAGCAGTAGATATGTGGCAATTGTTAGCCTTAGGGCTAATAAGCTGCTCTGGAGTGCTTGGGGTCATGAAGGTTTTCCAAGTCTTAATTAGCTAAGAGGTGATATCAATTAAGACATAAGTCAGATAGTTCCCATTAAATGAAAAAGTCTACTTAGTGTGCAACAGAGTAAATGTCTTTTGAGTTGGGCTAAATAAGAATATGAAAGTCTCAACCTACATGAAATGTATCACATTTCCCCAAGTAATACATACTCTGCTTGGTTCTATCTCTATATCTCCAAAGCATTTCAGTATTCTGGTGGAACTGCTCAAGAAACTGACAAGTTATTAAGTTAATTATAAAGAGGCAATTTGATCAGAACTTTTAAAGAAATTTCAGTGAGTAAGTATACTCTATGGGAAGGTAAGTTTGAAATGGTTAAATTACAGCTCCTCCAACCTGCCAACAACCAGCGGGGGCAGAGGGAGGTGGGTGTTTGATATGGGATGTAGGCATTAGAATGTATGAATAGTTTTATTTTTAGGAAAATACTATTCTAAATATAATTACACTTACCCCTCCCAAAATGGAAGGAAACCTATATCTCTCCCACAGATACAGAGATTGAAGGCTAGATGGTATTTTTAAAACATCTGCATTTGAGTCACTGTAGGAAGCAAAGTCATTTCTGGAGACAGGCATTCCAGTGAGAACACTCTGAGGTACAAGAAAATCCTTTAAATCTTAATAACTTAAAAATTTCACCAGGAATTTCCAGGAACTGTGGGTGGGTAGTAGTAGGTTAAAGGCTGCTAATTTATTAGGTTCTAAGCTTTATCAATATAATTACTTATCATTTTGTTTTAAAGCCAGATATTTGAGTAATTTTAGGCAGAGAGATTAGAAATTCTCTACAATTTGAGGTCAACTGATATAAAATTAATATCCAGGGGTGCCTAGGTGGCTTAGTCAGTTAAGTGTCTGCCTTTGGCTCCAGTGAGAATCCCAGAGTCCTGGGATCAAGCCCCAGGTCGGGTTCCCTGCTCAGCAGAGAGTCTGCTTCTCCCTCTCTCTCTGCCTGCTGCTCTGCCTACTTGTGCTCTCTATCTGTCAAACAAATAATTAAATCTAAAATAAATTAATATCCATTCAAAAGCTGATTTGCATTAAAGAGTAGATCAGTGAAGAAGAAAGTGGACTAGGCATCCATTACCAGACAAGAAGTAACATTTATACAGGTTTTGAAGAAAGACCCATGGCTCTGTCGTGAGGAGGAATAGAAATTTCATCATAATGACAAAGATGATATTTTTGCTTTTCTATGTACTAATATTCTTCACTAACTATAAACTCTTTATAAATCTTACTCCATTGTGTGGCAAACATAAAATGTGAATGGTTAGACAATCACAATACATCTTCTGCCTGTTTTTTATCCCCCCCTCCACACACACACAATTCTAAGGTCAAAAAGCCTAGGCATTTTTATAGGTCTTGAAAAAAATCTTGAAATAAACATTTCAAAAAATATCTGAGTGCCTACTATGTGTCTAGAACTGCTGATGCTTCAAACCCTGTCCTTGCTTTCAGATATCCAGAGAAGAGTATTATATCCTATGTCAGGTAACTCTCCCAAACCACTGACTTTTCTAAGAAATGTGAATTTTCAAGATTTTGAGTGACTTGAGGTACTTCAGCAGCCAGCACAGAAATTCATTTCTGTCACACAATATGCTTATAGCTGTTAACTGTCTGGTTGTTTTCCCCTATTGTTTCCTTACTCCTATCAAGAAAGCTCAGCTGAATTATAAACATTTAACCAGCTCCCTAATTTGTTCAGTCTTTCCCTGTAACATGTAAGGCCAACATTTTCAAAGGATCATGTGGTCTACATTGTTGTCCCTTCTCTTTTGGAGCCAGACGCTTATATTCTTAAGAAAGTTGTCCAGATTCTGCTGTGTCCCGTATCTGATGATGTGTGTCACTGTTCAAATGTGCCACATTGTCACCACTTTGTGAAGATAATTAGACCTAGATGTCCCCCCTTTCCTAAATCTGAAATGTAATCTATGGCTGATCTTGATAGAGTTTCCAATCTGACACCTCTTCATAGTTCTTATCACTTTATCTTCTGCTAGGAACCCAACTATAGAAAATTTGCTAAATATATTCCCTCATAACAGGTACCATAATGACATCCCAATCTACACCATACAGTCTTGAAACTCAGTTAATTATGCCAGAAGTAGTGTAGGCTGACTTCTCAATCTTCCTCTTTCTGATATACCAAATAATCTGTCAACACCTAGTGTTCAATATTTTCAATTCTTTTTCTGTGGACGACTTTCATGAATGACCTCTTATCATCAGTCTTGAAGGTTTCCCTTTGCAGTTCGCTTTGTTTACTTTTAAAGATTCTGATGTCCAGAATTCTGGCATCTGGGGTACACCATCTTCTAATTAAATCAGAATTTCTGGAGGTGGGATGCAGGGATCAGTATTTTTCCAAGATCCCCAAATGGGTCCAACATACAGTAATGTCGGTGAACCTATAAGTTACACATTTTTCTCTATATGCTCTATTCGCATAAGGTGAGAGGAACCTACTTTACAAAAATTTGAGAGGAAGGAAAGAATTTCTTTTCTCAAACACTGAACAAATCACTTAATTTCTCTGGGTCTCATATGCATTATACGCAACCGATGAATTATTGAACGCTACATCTGAAACTAATGTACTATATGTTGGCTAATTGAATTTAAATTTAAAAAGTGGAAATAATAGTATCTTAGAGAGCTCATTTAATAATTAAACTACTATGCAGTAAAACATCCTGCATATAGGAGGTGTTCAAAAGACACTTCTCCTTCTTGGGAGAAGAGAAGGTATAAATCATTATTTAAATATAAAATCAAGCACTGCTGTGAATGCACCCTCATTCAGCTGTCAGCAAATGTATATTTCTACCTTTTGAATTCTCACTATCCCTTATCAGAACCAGATGGTGTAATCTAAACTCTACAACTCCATTGGTTTTAGGATTTAACAGCTTACGTGTTTCCAACTCTATCATCAGTTATCTACTTTATGCAATTATAAATTCAAAAGTATTGCATGGAGCACTGGGTGTGGTGTAAAACTATGAACTCTGTTACGCTGAAAAGAAATTAAAAAAAAATTCAAAAGTAACCATAAAAACGACATAGGGGATCAGACAAATTACATTTCTGAAATATCTTATTTCAGTTATGTTTTTGCATTTTATGACTTAAAGTAAAATTTTTAGAATGCATTCCAAGTTATAGATAGAAACCAATCATATCCTTCATACAAGTTCACGCTTTTAAAGACACTGTGTTCATTTTAACTGGTTAATCCAATTTGTTAGCTGCACTTGAGAACTGCTTTAAAGAAATTTAAAAAAAATAACCTTCAATTTAGATTTCTCCTTGTGTTCCCTAGCTTCAGAGAAAATGTGGCATTCATTGAAATCTGGATGAAACTTTTCCAAGTCCTTTAGGGGGAAAAAAAAATCAATGCCAAAATTAATAAACATGCATCTGGGCACTTTTGAATTATGATTAAAAATAAATTATTTCAATTTAGAGATTTTCTTATGTGAGAATAAGGCACAGAATATTAACAAATTTCTGTCAATCAAATCACTCCAATAAAATGTTAAATATTATAATCGTGACTGAAACAATCATACCATTCTATACATTCTAAACAGAATTTTAATCTCTAGCTTTCCTTAAAAACAATGCTTCACATAAATACACAACTAAAAAGCACCAAATGGCTATTTCTTTATCTAATCAATCTTGCATATTGGCACATTGGGGCTGAAAACCTATTATCAAGCTCCTTTTAACCCCCATTGATTTACTTTACGGAAACCTTAGATGAGAAGTAAATGGCACTCTGCTTTCTATTTTTCATCTTCTATAAACCCACCTTGAAAGAGCTAGATAAAATTCATATGTGGAAACAGGGATTCAAGGTTAAGTAATATAAGTTCTGTCACCTCCCTGATTTTCTACCCCCGAGACCTCCTACATGTATCAAGGCTTCTTTCCCATTGAGTCAGGTTAGAGTATAGTGTTCTAGGACCTCAGTGCCAGTATTTAAGGTCTGGCCCAAGGATGAAATGGATGTGTCATCCCAGAACTACACAAAAATAACTCTCCAAATTTATGCTGCAACTTAAACTTGCAAATTTACACATCATCTCTTTCAATCCCAACAACAAGTATATGAAATGCAGTCATTAACTCATTAACACATATTAATTTGGTCCAGCACTGTGCCCGGTGCTGGGTTATGATGGAACATAAGACAGTCCCTACTCTTAGTGGATTTACAATCAACTTGCAAGGAGGGTATATCAGTTTTCTAATACTGTGTAAAAATTACCACAAAATCAGCAGCTTGAAACAAGACCCACTTGTTAGCTCACAATTCTGTAGGTCAGAAATCTGGGCAAGGCCAAGGTGTTGCCAAGATGTTCTCTTATTTGGAGGCTTGAGGGAACACTCTGTTAAGAAGATTGTTCGAGTTGTTAGAATTCTATTCCTTGAGGCTAGAGGATTGACATCCTTGTTTTTCTCCTGATTGTTGGGGTCTCCACTCTCCTGAACACTTCCTGCATGGCTTGTCTCTTGGTCTCCTATATCTCAAAGCCTGCAAGGACATGCTGAACCCTTCTCATATTTCAAAATCACTCTGATTTCCATTTCTGCCACCAGAGAAAACTCTCTGCTTTTAAAGAACTTGAATGATTAGGTGAAAGCTACTGAGATAATCTACCTTTTGCCATGTAATGTAACCTACTTATGGGAGTGCTATCTCAACATATTCCCTAATTCCACCCATACTAACAGGGGGAAAGTCATGTGGATAGGGATAATATCAAAATTCTGCCTACCAAAGCAGAACACAACAATTTGATAGACAATTTAACAGTACATAATGAGGGGCTATGTGACATCTGGGTGGCTCAGTAATTTAAGCATCTGCTTTTAGCTGAGGTCATGATTTCAGGGTTCTGGGATCCACCCCTGTGTCAGACTCCCTCCTCAGTGGGAAGCCTGCTTCTTCCTCTTTCTGCTACTCCCCCTGCTTAAGCATGCTCTCTCTCTCTGACAAATAAATAAATAAAATCTTGAAAAAAATAATGAAATGTTATTGAAGGGTTAACTATAGGGTACCATAGACACAAAGTATAAAGACCTAACCCAGTATTTAAGGTTTTGGAAATATATTTATGATATATTTTTAAAGGAAAAAAGTTACAAAACAATTTTGCTATATGTATGTTGTGGGTATACAGAAATACTTAGGGTAATTTACAAAACTTGACGGAATTAATTTAAGTTTAAATTTTTTACCTTAGCTGTATTTTCTAGATTGTCCATATTAAACATGTGTACCTAATACAATGAACAAGTGTGTCCTGTGGAATGGCATCTTAGATAATTTTCATCTCCCATTGTTCCTTTTAATTTGCTAAGTGACACATGTTATTTCTATTTGATGTCACAAAACACTGTTTCTACTTAGTAATTCAAATATCAAAATACTGAAATTATTCAGTTTTATCTTCCTCCTCCCCTAAGAACTGCTATAGGCTGGGACTCCTACCCTGGAGAAGACAGTGAGTATGGTTGGCAGCTTCTTTTCTTCTCTGCCACACCCTCCTTCCCAGCTGGATCAGTGAGGTTTCTGCCCCTTTTATAGTGTACAGGACAGGAAGACAGGGAAAGAGGGGAAGAAATGTAAGACTGGAGTGATAACTTTTAGCTAATTAACATTAAACCTCTGGGCTTGGAAAAATGCTTAAAATAAGGGTGCCTGGGTGGCTCAGTGGGTTAAGCCTCTGCCTTAGGCTTGGATCATGATCTCAGGGTCCTGGGGTCGAGCCCCACATCGGGCTCTCTGCTCAGAGGGGAGCCTGCTTCTCCCTCTCCCTCTGTCTGCCTCTCTGCCTACTTGTGATCTTTCTCTCTGTCAAATAAATAAATAAAACCTTTTAAAGAAAGTCTTAAAAATGCTTAAAATTTATCTGTTTTATAGATGCTTTCTGGGTCCTCTGAAGAATTTCCAACATTGGGGGAAGGTCTCTGATTTCCCATTCTCAGCAAGTAGAAATCAGGCAATTTGTTAACTTTTTTCTGCTGAGTTTTCTTCACCCATAGTGGAGGACTGGGATCAAAGTATACAAGCATTTGTCCCCAACACTGTAGTTCTTGAATCCTCTTCTAATCTCCAGAAAGCTCAACTTTTTAAACCCCAATGTGGATAAAGAATTTAAAACTCATTAACCTGTTTTCAGTTTTTCAAAAAGTTTATATCTTGCCCAGGCACATCACTTTATTTTATTTTAAAGATTTTATTTATTTATTTATTTACTTGGCAGACAGAGATCACAAGTAGGCAGAGAGGCAGGCAGAAGCAGGCTCCCCGCCTAGCAGAGAGCCCGACACCGTGCTTGATCCCAGGACCCTGAGATCATGACCTGAGCCGAAGGCAGAGGCTTAGCCCACTGAGCCACCCAAGAGCCCCAGGCACATCACTTTAGAATGTCTTGTCTATGCTATCTTCACACCGACACACAAAAATCAGTCACAATTTCCAATTTAACATTGTATAGATTATTTCATAGTAAGATTCTCTTTTAGAGGATAAATGAGATTAAAAACCTCAGCAGTGCAGCCCAGGATTTAAAAAAATACCCAGAAAGAAGAGTAATAGGAGAAAAGAAGTCACTGGATATATCTTAGATCTATAGAGCTTTCTCAGGAGAACAATGGGAATAAAAAGTAAAATGCAGAAGGATAATGAGGAATAGATTTAAAGAAATGAATGTGGCTTCCTTTCTACGGTGGTTATAGGAGTCCTAATTTCACATACTGTTAAACACAACAGACCCTGCCAACAGGTCCTGAAGTAGATTCCAGACTTACTGGTTCCACTCCACCTCTTGTCTGCCTATTCGGTACCATAAACCATCAGACGGGGGTTTGTAAATGGACTTCCTGGCTTTATCAGAAACATGCAGGCTGTTGCTGTACACAGAAGGAATCTTCTTCCTGACCCTATACCACGTCATTAAACACAGTCTGACGGAAACCACACCAAAAGTCCAGCCGTTCTACCCCTGAAAGTTCTTTACAAAATACTTTTGAAACTAATGTTTCATTAGATAATCATTACAGCTGGTCTGGAGAGGTGTTTGGAGGAGGGAGTAAACAGAGGATGGACCTGATAACTGGTGTGAAAAACTTTTTTTTTTAAGATTTTATTTTATTTATGAGAGAGAGACAGAGACATAGTACGAGCAGGGGAAGGGGCAGAGGGACAAATGGACTCCATGCTGAGCAGGGGGCCTGACACTAATCTAGATCCCAGGATCCTCAGACCATGACCTGAGCCGAAGTCAGAGGCTTCATCGGCTGAGCCACCCAGGCGCCCCAGGAAAAACTTGATTTTAACAGAAGTAGAAGTGGAAGGAGAATGCTTCCCTTAGAAAGAGACCCGTTAAGCCGACAGTGGATACAACTGTCATGCGGGCTCCTTCCCTCTGTAGAGCCTCTTTTTCTCCAGAGTCACAGAGCTTTCAGGATGTTTTTCCACATGAAACACATATGCACGCGGTAGAATTAAATGGGTCAGAACAAAGGCTGAAATTCCAGTTTCTCCTAATGTTAGCTGCCTCTTCCCAGGGGAGCAACATGTTATTTAAGCAAATGAATTCCTGATGTATATGCAAAAGAATGATGGGGGGGGGGTCTTCCAGGTTATTGATGCTATGAGGTATTTTTTCATCTTTTTGATATAAGGTATATTTGAAGGCCATTAGAGGTGAAAGAATGTCAGAGTGAGAATATTAACAGGACTGTAGGGCCAAGTACTCACAGGATATTTTACAAATTCGTTTTCTATCATTTCTTCCTCCCACTGGCCAACCTCCCTGTGAGCTTGCAAGGAGTTGCAGAGTGTCTAAAAGCCTCTATTTTATCTCACCAAAACACATAAAGGAGAACTATTTTAAACTGAGGGAGGGATTATTATCTTATTTCCAAGTGACAGAAACATATACCAAAAGAGGCTCTGAGGGAGAGGAGCTAGTGTGTTTTTGAGCTCAAGTTTTCATATCCTATCAAAAGGAGCAGAGTTCAGCATGGCATTTCCCAGATTACAAGATTTAAATTGTTGCTTCGGCTCATACAATCAGTGCTTTCACAGGCAATTCTTGCCAGAAAAACACCCCCTCAGCTCATTAACTTTTATATTGTGTTTTCTACCATGCAAGGCACCCCTTCAATCAAAGCTACTCCCTGTGGTTTAAAGTTTGGGAAACAAATAATCCCATTTTGGTACCAACATCTGAAGAGCCACATTTACCTGTTTGTGAAAGCAAACTTCAAAACCATAGAATGGGAGAGAAATTCCTTCATTTACACATCCCTTCATCCTCTCTCCTAATTTAAGCAAACTTTTTTCTTTTCTTTTTTTTTTAATTGAAAGATTTTATTTATTTATTTGACAGAGAGAGAGTGAGAACAAGCAGAGGGAGCAGCAGAGGGAAAGGGAGAAGCAGGCTCTCTGCTGAGCAGGGAGCCCGATGCAGGGCTGGATTCCAGGACCCTGAAATCACGATCTGAGCCAAGGGCAGACATTTAATTGACTGAGCCATCCAGGCACAAACTCATTTTTCAATTCTACTTTACAACTCCTGAGAATTTCCAATGTGTGACCCATCCCAAGGTTGCCAGACTCACAAATTCATTAAATAAGATTTTGGGCATTCCAAATGATGTTATCTGAGGCTCTTTTCTGAATAGATCATCGAAAGAAAAAGTATCCTGTTGTATTTATGAAATGTAATAGCACATATTACATATTTATGATATATAGATTTATATGTCTAAATACATATGATATGGATATATCATATGAAAGATAGCAAAATATGCCATCTCAAAGTATGCCTCTTTGGTGCAAGGATTCTTTCGAGCTCATTATTTTTGAGAAAAAGGAGCCATAGGAGGAAAAACTCTGAAAACACAATAATATTTACCCTTTTATAAAATTTTGTTAAATTTACATTTATAAGGGAAATTTCCATTTTGAACCATATTTTTCTGTCTGTACCTGGAAGAAGAGGATGACTCTAAATCACAAGAAATTCTGATCAATAAAGGACATGCCAGAATTCACATAGATCAGAATTTACATAACCACCTTACTATCTTTTTCCTAATAACCTTTCATAAGTAACCTCATCGTCCCCCAACATCTTTCTTCTGTCTTTAGTTTAAGATAGTATTTAAGATGATGACTTGGGCAATTTCAGGGACTTTTGTTCAATTTTTCTGGGTATATACCATGTATATATAAGGTGTACATGTTATTTAACTTCTGTTTTTCTTCTGTTATCTGTCTTATATCACAGGAAGATCTCATTCACAAAATATAGGAAGGAAGAAAAATCATTTTCCCTTCCCCCTCACATACATATATAAACATATATAGAAGAACACAAAGCAATCTGTGTGCTTATATATGTATAATGTATAAATATGTATCAATATGAGTGTATGATATCTATATATAGATATGATACAAATATATTGACGTGTGTGTGTATGTGTGTATATGCACACACAAATAAAATGTCCATATACTGTTCGTACCAGCTGACCATTCTTTTCTTCCTTTAATAAAGGAATTGCCAAAGTTTAGGCGGGCATATGGCTACTGGGAATAAAAGTAACAGGTCCTAGCCTCCCAGGTAGTTGTACTTATATCATTAGAAGAAAACATGTGAGAATTTTGCTTTAATAATTGCTGGCTATAGAAGCTTTTCTAATACAATACAACATCAAAAATTCAGGAAGAAAACAGGGATGATATAGGGAGAGGAAAAAAACTGACAAAATGAAAACAATCTGAGAAAACTACCAATCATAGTATTTAAAAAACCACATTTTTCCTAACATATTAAAAACCTCAACATGTCGAGGACATCATGTTCAGCAACTCTGTTTTTTGGTGGACAAACTGGTAAGAAAATGCCCAAGATTCTTAAACCTATGGGTAGAAGCGCAATCCACGGTACTCCTGAAAGAAATTCGAATTTACCAAGATGTGCAAAGGGAAAACACCTACTGGTCTATTTTGGCCAAGGTATGGGGAACTCTACTCTCAGAAACTGCTGCTGGAATATAAACTGGCAAAACTTCTACTGATGTGATTTTTAATACCTACTGAAGAATGTAAATGTTCATCTGTGTTTACCCAGCAATTGTGTTTTTCGGTTAAATTAAACAAGAAAGCCACTCACCTGAAGGGGCACTAATGCCACCGGAGACTGAGTAACAAAACAGAATCTCAGCCTCTAAATGCCTCAAGGTTACAAAACAGAAACCTAAGTACAACCAATCATAAACAGCCAGGGAGACTTTATCTAAAGCCAGTCAAGAATTTCCTTGCTTTTCTTCCACTTTTTCTCTAAAAAAGTCTCTCCTGCTTCCCTTCTGTCAGAGGGGTGCATCTAACCACTTCTCATGGGGTACTGTCCAATTTGGACTGTGTTTTGGTCCAATAAACTCTTCAAATTTTTACCATGCCTCAGTTTACCTTTTAACAATGCCATTATAATTTTACTACTGCAAAAATGTGTGCAAACAAGAAAGCATATTCCAGAATTTTATAATCAAGAAAGTTTAAAAATGCCCTCAGTGCCCATAATGAGGTAAATGAGTAGCAATCTTATGATATGTTCATATTATGCAGTAGTCTGTAGCATTGGAAAAGCACGAGGAAGGCTTACATAGAAAGATTTTCTAAATATACTAAGTGAAAAAAATTATGTTATAGGGTACTGTGTGTGTGTGTGTGTGTGTGTGTGTGTATAGTGCCACCAACTGTTAAAAATAAAATTATCTACATAAGACATAAAAATTTTTAGTGTGACTGAGGCATTGTGATAAGTGGGGAAATTACTTTTAGCTACATTTTTTTGTGCCTTTAATAAATTTGCCATGAACATATATACTAATTATTCATCGATTTTTTAATTAAAATTTTTTCTTCCTAATCACTGCTACTCTCCTCTAGACTATCAATTTTAATATTCCCTCAGAGCCTCTTTCACTTTAATGTTCATTTAGATTACTAATGCCACGGAGAAAGAGAAGGTAAACCGACATTTCTTAAGCAAGGCATTATTTTTAAGATGAGGTACTCTGCAAAATGTGCTTTTGCACATTTATTCTTTGTAAGAGATAAGAAAAGAAATGTGCTACTAGAGCTGTTATTTCTTACTTTACATGCATTCTATTACTTAATTGTTGAGAGTCCTGCAGAATAAGTCTGATTATCCACATGTCACAAATGAAAGTCCAAGAATAAATAAAGTCCAAGTCCAATAAAGTCCAAGAATATGAAAAAACTTTCCTTATGTTCTCCAGATTAAAAAAATACAAGGATTGTGATTTGTACCCTGGTTTGTTTCTGTACATAATAAAAAATAAACAACAACAGTAGTAATGAGAACAATACAACAGTTCTGCCTTGGGTTATGTCATTTTTGTGATTCATTTTTCTAAATGTCAGGTGGGTCAGCTTGCTGATAGTGTTTGGGTCTTCCATATGCTTAATGATTTCCTCTCTCATCTATCAGCTAGAGAAGCACCATCTAAAACTGTGGATTTTTATTAGTTTTATTACTTTGGGGTTCATATGTTTTGTGGTTCTGTTGTAAGATGCACACACATTAAAAAATGTTAGGTCTTTCTAGTAAATTAACCTCTTTCTTAGGTAACATCACTGTCTCAGATAGTGTTCTTGTTCTGAAGTCCATTTTGTCTGAAAATAAATAATAATAATGTGTCATTGCAGCTTTTGTTGGAGTACTGTCTTCATTTTCTATCTGATAGGGTCGCCAGTTTGCTGGGTAGGAGCTAGAGATCAGGGTGGTGGTACGCAGTGGTTTCGAGGTTGCCCACCGCTGAGGGCTATCAGACCCAGAGCAGCAGGTGCAGAGCATGCAGTCTCCTTCCCAGCGTGTGTCCTACAATAACCTAGAGCTTCATTATATTTACATGTGGTTTCAACTCCCTTCCCTCTCTCCAAGGGGGAAGGTGGTCATGACAGTTCTGGCAAGCACCTTGGTTGTCAAAGACTCTTCCTCCTGACCCATAAGAGGAATCCCTTAGGTAACTGTAAACAACCTCAATCAGAGACTGCCCTAGCTATACCCATAACCAGTGCAAACATGAAAAGACAGCACAGCCGTCACCTGTGGGCCCCAGTGCACTTGTCACCCGTGGGCCTGCCTACTCTCCCATCTTGAGAGTGCACTGTCCTTAATAAACTGCTCTGTGCTCGCTGCTTCCCTCCTGGCTGCCTTTACTGGAGCAAGGATCTCCATGAAAATCTTTTGTGGGGAATCCAAGAACCGTACCTCCCCTGACACAATGGCAGCAACCACTGGGAACATACATTTTTCCTTCTTTTACTTTTACACTATGCATGCCTTTATATTTACAAGTATGTTTCTTATAAAGGACATAACTGTGTCTTACCTTTTTATTACATGTGAAAATGTGTCTTTTAATTGGCATATTTACACTGCTTTTCCTTAGTGTCATTACTGATACATTCTACTTCAAATGTACCATCTTGCTAGCTACTTTCTGTTTATTACATTTCTTCTTTGACTCCTTTTATACTGCTTAAAATTAATTATTTTTATTCCATTTTACATCTGCTATTGGCTTATTATCTGTACCTTTTTCAAGAAATTCAGTGGTTTCCTAAAGTGCACAATATGTCTCTTTAGTTAATTGTGATCTATAATAGAAATAGAACTCTTGCAGAAACTATTTATGGGAAGGTATGGAAGAGCTATCTCACTGGTCCAAGAAAGAAAAGAACCACATAGCCCAGATATGGATATTACCTACAGCCAAGCTAATCTGAGCTTGATTATTTTGACTGCCTGATGTACGAAAAAGAATAAACTTTTTTTTTAATGTCACTGAATTTTAGGGATGATTTTGTCACCCCATGTTATCAAGACATTAGCTAACTGATAGAAAGTAAACAGTATATTAGAATCACCTGAGTGTTGGCTATACTTGTCTTTCCCTCGAATCAAAACTATTATTGAAATTTTCAAGTGATGGCTATATATTTGTCATAAGGTAAAATATTTCCTGTCAGACATAAAGACTTAAGGATCAAGTAGCTATAAGAGTATGCAGTATTTGTATAGATATCTACAAATTGAACCATAAACTAGTCTGGAAGTAGAATCACACATATAGGGATTTATATATGGGTATCATAGTAATAAGCAAGTTGAGGATATACTATCAAGTACTAAAAAGAAATTCAGGATATATGATGAGAAAATGGTACTACTTAGTATACATAAAATCAACTTCAATCCAGGTTGAAAACCTAAATATAGAAACAAAATGTATAAATCACTTAAAGTACTGAAGAATATCTTATGACACTGAAGTAGAAAATAATTTCTTAAACAAGACATAAAGGCAGATGTCCTAGGGAATGACAAACTTGGTAAGAGTCAAATGAAAAATGCCACTGTCTATAGTCTGAAAACAAAAGAGTCAAATTTGGAGGAGGTATGTGTACCCTTATAAATGACAGATGATTATTAATTTGATTATATAAATACTTCAAATGAAAGATGAAGACCAACAACCCAATTTAAAAACAACCTAGAGAAAGAGATATAAAGGAGTAATTGACACAGTGAAAAATGAAACATTATTAAAAATGTCAAAAAATATGCTTACAAATAATCACACACATTAGAATTAAAAGAAGATATAATTCATATATATAAATTGGCAAAATTTAAAATGTTGTAATACGAAATATGAACACACTGGAAAATGGGAACTCTTATGTAATAATGCTTTTAGTCTACTAGTTTTCTAGGAAGAAAAATATTTCTCAAGAGTTAGTATAATTTAACACATTCATAATATTGTATCCATTGAGACCTCTTTCTATTATCTACCCCACAGAAACTCCAAACTGAGTGCAACACATACAGGGTGTTTCAAATGTGCTTTTCTCCCCTCTTTGATAGAAGTAAAATACTGAGAACAACACAAATGTCCTCAGTAAGAAACTAGAAAAATGATTAATTCATAGGATAGATTTTTACATGACAGTTGAAGTATATGAACTTGAATTATCTATGAATTCTATCTGCCAGTTCTATCCCAGTTGGATAGAAAGGGAAGTTAAAGGGCTAAAATGTATGGCTTTAATTCTATAACTTAAATTCTAATACAAAAAAAAAGAATCAACACAGGTATGTCAGTATTCTCCATGGTGCACACATAGAAATCTCTCATTCTGTACTTTTCTGTATGTTTGACATATTTCATAATCAACATTACAATTTCAAACAAAAGAAAAAGGTCTTCCTATGATAGTAATCATTTAAATTATCGGAAACCATTTTATATAAAATAACAACTTACTGAATGTGCAAATAATGGTGCTTCGATATGAAGAACCCAAGTGAAAAAACAAGTTTTATTCAAATAAAGGAGATTTTAAAAAAATATATTTTCCAAACATCTAGAATCAAGTAAAATTACTGATTTTGCTAGCTCTGTCATTTACTAGGTATGGGATTGGGGAAATTTCAGTTCATTCCTGTGAACCCATCTCAGTTTTCTCATCAGTCAAATGAAAATGTGGATCATAATTTTGAAGATCCTTTCAAGTCTATTGAATCGATTAAGTTATTAAATAAATACCTCCTCTGTGTTATGTGTTTCATGTAGAAATAAAATATGTAACTGAGGGCAAATAAAACATAGAGCACATCAATACTAGTTTAAAATCTTCGCATTTGTTTAGGATTCCAAATGAAGACTATAAAAGCACAAAAAAACAAACTGATGAGAAGTAAATCTGAGCTAAAACCCCATTCGGCCACTTAATATCTCTGTGTTCTTGTGTGTAAGGCTTTTTTCTTTAATCTATTCCATGGGAATGATATCTATCACACCTTTTAGGGCTCTGGTAGAACTTAATATAATACATATAACACATCTATCCTCATTCACATTTTTTTTCTATTTTCAGTGATCAGTCTTGAAACTGGGTGGTACTTCAGAGAAATTCATTTATCATTAACTGGTTGTGTTTTCAGCAAATTGCTTAGCCATTCTAGGCAGAAGTTCCTCATCTATTAAATAAAAATATAAAGCCAGGTTGTTTATATCTTATAGCTCAAAGATTAACAAAATTTCAGTAATTTAATTCAATTATTCAAATGTCTAGCTTAGGTTCCTGGGGTGATTGGACTTACCAAAACTTTCTCAGACACATAGGAATTACTTAATGATATAGTCTTATTGTAGATGGCAAGCAAACCCTTTACAAAACTGTAAGAGCAGGACCTAGACTTGAACCTTTTAGATATGAAATAAATCACCCTTTCCTTAACCTAGCTGTCAGTAGTAATAACATCAGTAATTATACTGAGGAAAATATGCAATTAAAATTAAAGTAATTATAACAGTATTTTAATACTAAAAGTCAAGGGTTTTTCCATTCCCTGCTTATCTACATTCTGAGAGAACTGGATTCGTTTACTATGTGGAAAACTTCAACTATTTTAATCCCCTAAGTACCATTTAATCACAGTTGGAAATCTTACCATAAAGGGAGTATTAAAATCTTGTGGAAGCTGATTTCACTGTAAAGCCCAATTTTAAAAGATCAACTTCTGTCTGGGATTTTATTACAATTATTATAATCTGATGACTTATTGCTAATGACAGAGTCACAGAATACAAAGTTATCTTTTAAAATAAGTGGGCTCTCCGTGTTGGTTTTTTTCCCTGTAATTTGAATAATGGTGTAAAATCTTTGTGCTTCCTAATTATTAAATTTCAAAAATTTCACTGGTAAATTTCCTAGCTTTGGTCTGAAGCTGTAAGCAAAATGAAAAGATAGTAAGTTAAGAAGCACCAGGGGGGTGCAGTCGGTCAAGAGTCCAACTCTTGGTTTTGTCTCAGGTCATGATCTCTGAGTTGTGAGATCGAGCCCCACACTGGGCTCTGTGCTCAGCATGGAGTTTGCTTGAGAGTCTCTCTCTGCTCCTCCTGCTCATACTCTCTCTCACACTCTCTCAAATAAAGGACTATTTTTAAAAAAAGATAATGTTTGCTCACATAATATTATAGCTATCCCAATAATAAAATAGTTTTTCCATTTTTTTGAGGACTACCATGTAAAAAATGTAAAAAAATGGTGCAAAAACTCACAACAGATTAACAAGACTGCATGTCTGCTGCAAGAAGGGAATGAATCTGGGCTGGATGAGTTGGGGCTCTAAAGAAGTGAAAATGAAATGTGACTCAGCGGTAAAGTAAACAAATGAGTGAATCAATGAATACATAAATCAATATGACTGGAAAAAAAATTGTAGTTCTCATGAAGTAAATTTTTCTGACTTTGCCAACTGAGGTAGCACCTAGCCTCCTTGGCTTCTGATGACAGAGAAATGATAGAGCCTCAGTTTCTTCTGTCTTTTCCCTTCTGTTCTTTTTCTTCAGTATTTACCTCTTGTTATCTTTTTATTTTCACTCCAAAGATTTCTTCATAAAACAGTTTATGTGATAACATCAGATCTTACTAATTCAAATGGATTTTTCTCACCCTGGTTGAAGACCCTAAGTCAGAGAAAGAGAGACCTCTTGATTATACTGTCATACTGGTATTTTCTCACCATTTTCTAAAATTCTGCTTTTTCTTAAGAAGAGAGAGAGAAAGAGAGAGGGACCAGGTCAGGGCTTCCCGAGTTTCTTTCTTTCTTTCTTTTTTTTTTTTTTTTAAATCTAAACATCCCTTTATTAAACATAACATCTCACCTAGTACTTTAAATATATTCATTGCAAAATAAATAAATATAATGACTAAAAATAACATCAATGATTGAAATTGACATTTGAGATTTTGGGTTGGGTTTTGTTTTGTTTTGTTTTTGTTTTTTTCAGGCAAGAGACACATTTCCCATATTTTGGCCTTGAAGTTGAGACTCCTTTGTGGGTAGTATAAACTTGGCATGAAATGCCCACAAATAACTGGGGAGGCTCTAGAGTCTCATTCTCATTGTAGCATCCATTGTGCTCTCAACAGCTCCCCATTCAAACTTTTTAGTAAAAGCAGATTTCATCTTTGCCCAGGGAATGAAAGACAAGCCCCCAAAACATCTGGCTTTGAGGATCAATGGGGCTCAGTGTAGAGAGTAAAAATGGAGTCTCTCATGTCAAACAGGGGCCTGTGTTAAGCGATGATGCAAGCAGTTAAAGTAGGGACTCCGAGATCTTGCCAGCACCCATGTCAGCCGACCCCCCAGAACACATAACGAGCAGAACCAGAGGAGGTCTGCAGAGACCAAAAACTAATGAAATCCCTTTAAAGAGGGAAGGACTTTGGCAGCAAACCCGCAGACTCTTCAGACCTGAACCCTCGATGTCTGACCACTTCAAAAAGGCAACAGCCGCCAAAGGTTTTGCCTGATGGGTCTCCGAACAGAATCGAGATCCTTTGCTGCTGCAACAGGGGAAGAAGCAAGAGCAAGTGCCGAGAGCTGACCCAACCAGACCGAGGCCTTGTCTCAACCGAGTGCCCACAGACGGACTTCGTGTTTGGTTCGTCCCCTTCCTGCACCCTTCTGTTGTCCTGTGTGCTGTGTGGCTTGTCTTCTGTCCTGCTCTGTGCGCTGTGTAAGAAGCCAACTTTAATTGCATGGTGAACTGCCACTGAGTGTGGGACCCTGAACCTGCTTTGTAACTATGATTGACTTTGCTTTTGACGTTGTGGAGAGACACACCTCGCATGTGCGCCCTCGTAGTGTGCTCATGACACTCAGGCTCAGGACACCAACTGGGCTGCAGCATTTGAGGAGCTCACACGCAGACCCACCGCCCCCCCGGGCCCAGTGCTGAAACAACCCTTTGAAAAAAGACCAGCCTTTATATGAGAGATTGTCCGGGGAGTGGTGAGGGACAACTTCCACACTGGTCAGCTGCTCCAGTTTCTTTATCTTATGCCAGATTTTTGTGGCTGCCATGCCAGGAATGTCCTGCGACTACCTTGCTCTAGAGGCTGAGGGACACTTGGATTCTAAGTCCCCATGGGACTAAGACAATATGAGATTCTGAATGTTCTTGGCCGACACCACTCCCAGGCACTACGCAGATAGCCGACTGAAGCACACGCCTAGTCTTTCAGAGAAGGCGGCCTTATTTGCTTGTTGGGGAGCTCCAGCCTCAGGGGCAGGCTTCTGGTTTGGTGCGGTGATAAGGACTTAGGGAATTGCTAGGGAATTGCGCTGGCAGAACAGAACCTGGTGGGTACAGTCTTTGCACCCGTCCTCTGTTATCTTCCTGAAGGAGCATATACACTTCTCTGGTGTCTTGATGGTTAGAGCTGCTGCAAGGGGACTTCTCTCTACCATGTGTCTCTGATAGCCAGCGAAGCTTATGCTCAGGGGTTACAGAGGACTATAGCCAATGACGAGTTCTTAAACATCTACCACCTTTAGGGCAACGGCACAAGGAAGCAAACCCAAAGCTCAATTCTTCTTTGAAGGAGGCCTGTTAGCTTATCACCGCTGTAGCCAGAGGGGCAGGCTTTTAATTAAATAGGCACC
>PISX010019019.1:21152-39259 GCA_004024625.1 Mellivora capensis
TAAAAAAAAATAGGCACCTAAGGGCTGACTGTTAACCTTTCCCAGTGACCTTGGAGGGTGGGCCCTACCTTTGCACTCTGCCTCTGCTGTGCTCCAGAGGGACAGAGTCTCTAGAAGGAGAGCTCTTCCAAGGCTGTGCTGCTCTGTGTCTGCACCTGCTCTCCAGGGATACTCAGTCACCCTCTGGCCCCAGTGGTGAGGGGTGAGGATTTGTCAAATCCTTCAAAAAATAGAAGAGAAGGGGACATTTATTTCCTCACTTATTTTTCAAGGCACTGCACTGATACCCATACCAGGCAAGGACGTCACACACGCGCGCACACACACATAATACAGGCAATATCCCTGATGAATGCACATACAATAATCCTCAACAAAATACTAGCAAACCAAATTCAATACTATATTAAAAGCATCATATATCATGATCAATTGGGACTTATTCCAGAGGGGCAAGTAGGGTTCAACATCTGCAAATCAACGCTATAGACTACAGTAACAATATGAAGGATAAACATCATGTTATCATCTCAATAGATGCAGAAAAAAACCCCATGTGACCAAATCCAACACCGTTTTTAATAAAAACTCAATAAAGTAGGTATAGAGGGAACATTCCTCAAAATAATAAAGGCCATATAGGACAGGCCTTGAACTAACATCATACTCAGTGGTGAAAACCCAAAAATATTCCTCTAAAATCAGGAACGAAACAAAGATGCTTATTCTCATCACTTCTATTTAACATAGTATTGGAAATCCTAGCCATAGGAATTAGAAACAAAAGAGAAATAAAAGGCATCCAAACTGCAAAGAAGTAAAACTGTTACTATCTGCAGATGACATGACATGTGCAGAAAACCCTAAAGTTTCTTAGGATTAAAACTTTACTAAAAAACCGTTACAACTAATAAATGAATTCAGTAAAGTTGCAGGATGCAAAATCAATGTGATGAAAGAAATTGAAGAAGACATAAACAAATGGAAAGATATTCTGTGCTTGTGGGTTGGAATAATTCATATTAAAATGTCAAGCAATCTACAGATTCGATGTAATACCTATCAAAACTTCGATGGTATTTTTCACAGATATAGAACAAATAGTTATATAATTTGTGTGGAACCACAAAAGACCTTGAATATCCAAAGCCATCTTGAGAAGCAATAACAATTGCTTCTCCAATTCCCTAATTTCAGTATATATTACAAAGCTATAACAATCCAAATATTATGGTACTGGCATAAAAACAGACATGGTGATCGATGGAATAGAAAGCCCAGAAATAACCCACACATATATTGTTAATTGTTCTATATCAAAGGAGTCAAGAAAATACAATGGGGTAAGGACATTCTCTTATGTTAGTAGAATTGGATGACCACATGCAAAAGAATGAAACTGGATCACTATCCTACACCATAGCCTCAAATTATCAAAATGGATTAAAGACTTGAAGGTAAGACCTAAGACCGTAAGACTCCTAGAAGAAAACACAGGTAGTAAGCTTCTTAACACTGGTCTTTTGGGACTTGACACCAGAAGCAAATACAACCCAAGAAAAAAGCAACCTGTGGGACTACATCAAACTAAAAAGCTTCTGTACAGCAAAGGAAACCCAATTATAAAATAAAAAGGTAACCCACTGAACAGTACAAAATATTTTCAAATCATATATCCATAAGGTGTTGATATCCTAAATGTACAAAGAATGCATACAAATCTGTGGTAAAAACAAAACAAAACAAACAAACAAACAAACAAACAAAAACCAATCTACCTGATTTAAAAATGGGCAGGAGATCTACATAGACATTTTTCCAAAGAATACATACAGATTGCCAAATCAGTATATAAAAAGGTACCCGATGTTACTAATCATCAGAGAAACACAAACCTGGGGCACAATGAGATCTCATCTCACACCTGTCTAGATGGCTAATATCAGGGAGACAAGAGATAACCACTGTTGGCCAAGATATTGGAAAAAGGAAAACCTTATGAACTATTGTCGTGAATGTAAGCTGGTGCAGCCATTATGGAAAACAGTACGGAGGTTCCACAAGAGATTAACAGTACTATCACCATATGATCTGGCAATCCTTCTTCTGGGTATATATTCAAAGGAGACAACATCACTGTCTCAGAGAGATACCTGTACTCACATTTTCAGTGCAGGATTATTCACTATAGCTAAGACAGGGAGACAAAATAAGTATCCATTGATGGGTAAATAAAGAAAATGTGGCATATTTGTACACTGGGATATTATTCAGCCTTAAAAACAAGGAATTCCTTCTATTTGTGACAACATGGATGGAACTGGAGTGCATTATGCTAAGTGAAGTAAACATGGTAAGTTAAAGACAAAACTGCATGGTATCCCTTTCATGTGGAACCTTTTCTCTTAAGAAAAGAGAGAAAGGAAAAAACGTTGAACTCACAGAAACAGAAAACAGAATGGTAATTATAAGGGTTGGTGGTGGGGGGATAGGCAAATGTTAGTCAAAGGGTGTCTTCAATTACGAGATGAATAAACTCTGGAAATCTAGGGTACACCATGGTGAATATGGTTAGTGACACTGTGTTGTATACTTGAAAGTTGCTAAATGACTTAAATGACTTCATCACACATACAATAAAAGTAAATATTTGTGGTGATGAATGTATTAAATAACTTGATTGTGGTAATCATTTTACAAATTATAAATATGTCAAATTTTATTCACTTCCAATTATTATTTATTTCATTTTTTTCATTTATTTCATTTTCATTCATTTCAATATTTCATTTATTTCATTTCATTGAAATAAAAATTATTTCAATTTCACTGAACACTGAATATACACAATACCGTAAAGATGAAAAAATAAAATAATTTAAAAAAATTAAGGTATAATTGAAGCACATTAGTTTCAGACATACAACATAATAATTCAGTATTTGTATATATTATGAAATGATCACTACAGTAAATTTGGCTAATATCTATCATTATACATAGTTACAATTTTTTTTCTTGAGATGAGAACATTTAAGATTTACTCTCAGCAACTTTCAACTATTCAGTATAGTTGTTAACTACAGTCACAATGCTGTACATTACATCCCGTAACTTATTTTAAAAGTGAGGTTTGTACCTTTTGACTTCCTTTACCCATTTTTCCCACCACCTACCACTCACCCCTGGACACCACAAGCTGATACATTTTACTTAGCATATGCCATCAAAGTCCATCCATATTGTTGCAAATGACAAGATGTCATTCTTTTTCATTGCTGAGTATTATTCCCTTATGTGTATGTGATATAGATGACTAAAGTAAATTTCTATATTCCATTGTGTTTGTGCATGTGTACATATACACACACAACCTTTTCTTCATTCATCTGTTGGTGGACAGATTATTTTCCTATCATGACTATTATGGATAATGCTTCAATGAACATGGGAGGGAGCACCATTATCTTTTTGAGTTAGTGTTTTTCTCTTCTTCAATAAAAACCCAGAAGTGGAACTGCCAGATGACATGGTAGTTCAACTGTTACTTTGATGAGGAAAATCCATACTGTTTTCCATAGTGGCTGCACTCATTTACATTCCCAACCACAGTGCATGAGGGTTCTCTTGTCTTTACATTCTCACCAACACTTCTTATTTATCATTTTCATGCACCTATTGGCCATCTGCATGTCTTCTCTTGGAAAATGTCTATGCAGGTCCTTTCCTATCTTTAAATAGGATTGTTTTCTGTGTCTTTTTTGCTCTTGAGTTGTGTAAGTTCCTTACATATTTTGGATATTAACCTCTTATCTGATATATGGTTTGCAAATATTTTTTTCCACTTTACAGAGGTTATCTTTTCATTCCATTGATGTTTTCCTTTGCTGTGCAGAAACTTTTTAGTATGTATATAGTCCCACAGGTTGGTTTTTCTTTTTGTTGCCTTTGCTTTTCATGTCCTATTCAAAAAATCATTACTAGGCTCAATGTCAAGAAGCTTTTTCAGTTTTCTTCTAGGAGTTTACATTCTATTTTGAGTTCACTTTTGAGAAGTATAAAAAGGGGTCCAATTTTTTTTCTTTTTTACATGTGGATATCTAGTTTTCCTAACATCAATTTGAAGAATTACCGTTTTCCCCATTGCATGTTCTTGGCTTCCTTGTCATGTATGTATGAGTTTATGTCTGGGCTCTGTATTATAGTCCATTGATCTGTGTGTCTGTTTTAAACCAATATTATACTGTTTGGATTACTAAAACTTTGTAATATGGTTTGAAACCAGGAAATGTGACGCCTCCAGCTTTGTTCTTCTTTCCAAAGGTTATTTGGGCTATTTGGCATCTTCTGTTGTTCCATACATATTTTAGGATTATTTTTCTCTATTTCTGTAAACAATGCCAGTGGAATTTTGATAGGGATTGCATGGAATCTAGAGTTTGTTTTGGACAGTATATATTTATTAAAAGGAAAGAAAACTACAGGCCAACACTCCTGATGAATATAAATGTAAAAATCCTTAACAAAATACTAGCAAAGATAATTCAAGAGCACATCAAAAGGATCATACACCATGATCAAGGTGGATTTCTACCTGGGTTGTTTCTAAAGGATGCTTCAACACATGCAAATCAATTACTCTCATATACAACATTAATGGAATGAAAGATAAAAATCATGTGACCTTCTCAATAACATCTAACACTCAATTCAAAAGTCTCTCATGATAGAAACTCTCAATAAACTTGTTATAGAAGGAATGTGCCTCAACATAATGAAGGCCATAAAGGCCAAGATCATAGCTAATGCCCCACTCATTAGTAAAAATTCAAAGTTCTTCTACTATGATCAGAAGTAAAACAAGGATGTCCACTTTCTGCACTTCTACTTAACATAGTACTGGAAGTCCAAGCCAGAGAAATTAAGCCAGAAAAAGAAATAAAAGTTATCCAAATTGGAAAGGAAGAAATGAAATTGCCTCAGGTTGCAGATGACATGAGCTTATATAGAGAAAACTCTTAAGACTTTTAAAAGATGATTAAAAACAGAATAAATGAATTCAGTAAAGTTTCAGGATACAGAATCAGCATACCAAAATCAGTTGTGCCTCTACAGACTAACAATGAAGTATCAAAAAGAAATCTAAAACAAAAATCCCATTTATAATAGCATTTAAAACAATAAAACACTTAGGAATAAATTTAATGAAGTGAAAAATCTGTCCACTGAAAACTGTAAGACCATGATGAAGAAACCAAGGAAAATAGAAATAAATGGAGATATATCCCATTTTCATGAATTATTAATAATATATTTGTATAATATGTGTATAAGGTACATATCTATAATCCTGCTAAAATGTCCATAATAATAACATTCTTCATTAACACATGTTCTCATGCCTCTGACACCACGACACATACTTTGTATCTTCCCTCTAGGTACATAACCTTCATCTGTTTTTTCAAGCCTCCTAATCACCATGGGGTTCACAGGAGCCACTCAGCCGCACTAATCCTAACCAAGTAGTGTTACGGCTTTATGGGCTTCATCTACTCCCCCAAACCCCACTGTTTCATTGTTAGATATGCACATGATAATTTTTTTACTTATTTATTTCTCATAATTTATACAAGCTTTAAAGAGGTAGGTCTTTGAGATATAGGAAAAGCAAATCACATACTTGTAACTGGCCTAAAGATGGAGTTTATTAGAAATGGATGAGTTGAGAGACCTTTCATTTTTTGAGCACAGATGTTTTTAACGTCTCTGTCTGCCAGCTGCCAAACTTAAAGCAGAGAGAGGAGCCACCTATGCCAAATTCACCTTAAAAAGTCTTGATGCTCAAATCCATTAGACACAATCTTAGTTCTTCAAACTCTGACATCAAAGTATTGAGCACAGGTGTTCATGGCTCCTCATAATTATATTCAAGTTTCTATGGAAAAGCATCTGGTTCACTTGATAGACCTTTATACACATACATTTGTTAGATGAGAGAATGAGACAGGTGTGGGCTTGAAGGCATGAGCACATTCATGGTTGACAAGTTTAATTTCTCATTATCAGTAACACCACTCCTTTACCAGAAGTGATGATGTGAAGAGCACACTCCCTTTGAGGACCTAGTTTAAAGGGGATAATGATGTTTGTCCCCAGGATGGATTCACTGGGCTCCTGAAATGCTGCAAACTTTATGGAAAATGCTAACTCTGCTTTAGCATGCAAGTTGCTTGCCTATTTCAATTAATCATACAGTTCCCATCTAGTAAGTGTTTCTCAAACTTTTCTCATCAAATCCCAAGGACAGGGTTTTCTGCTCATAGATTTTAATTCTGGATCTAGGTAAAATAAAGAAATCAAAATTTCAACGAGCTTTGAAAGTGATTCTGATAAAGGTAGTCTTAGGACAACAACCTGAAAAACACAGTTACTGTTTGTTGGACTAAAATATTAAATACAGGATATGAAATGATGGAGTGCAACAATGAAGCTTTAAACTGGTTCTTCATGCAAATAAAAATAGCACAAAAGAACTGAAGTTATTTTATTTACAGGAAAATAGAGACTAGGTACTAGTTCAGGTTTTACCTTACTTATATAAATTAACACACATTACTTTCACTTGGTAAGTGTTGCACAATGAATTGTAAACCCCCCCCCCGCAAATTCATGTGCTTAAACCCTATCCCCCAGTGTGACTCTATCTGGAGTTGGACCCATAAGGTTATTTAAGATGAAATGAGGTCATAAGGGTACAGCTCTCATACAATAGGTTTAGTGTTTTTATAACAAGAGCTAGTGGAGAACTGATTTACTCTCTTGGCACTATCATAGAGAAGAGGTCCCATGAGCACATAGTGAGATGGTAGCTGCCTAAAGCCAGGAAGAGCAGCCTCACCAGAGACTGATAATACTGGTGTCCTGATCACAGACTTCCAGCCTCCAGAACTGTGAGAAAATAAGTATCTGTTGTTCAAGTCATCCAGTCTCGTATTTTGTTAGCACAGCCCCAGCAAACTAAGACAGTGAGCAAAATAGATTTGGTTTATCCCTGTATCATAAAAAAATACAATGGAATTTAGGTCAATAAAATTATATAAATTCTTAGTATATAGCCACTAGATGTTTGTCGAATAAGTGAAAAACACGAGTGAAAGCGTGTTTTAAACAAGGTCTAAAAATTTCAATGCCATTGTACATTTGATTTCTGTAGCATATCTTTACTTATAACTCATCCATTTAAAACATTCACTGTGTACAGATCTTTACTAATAGTTAAAGCTTTTGAAATAATCCTGTAGGCTTCACCTACAGAATATGGAAGTCTTTTTCTATATGCATTTGTTTTTAAAATCATAGGTAAGTAAGCCCAAATCTTCTTTGAAACTCTTTTCTACCTTGGGTTTTCTCTCCAGAGTAAGGGTTGCAAAAATCTCTTTCCCTACCTGTCTTTAAGTGGTTTGTTTTTGTTTTTCTCTTACAGTGACTACAAAAATAAACACAGGTTTTCAGCATCAACTTCTATGAAGAATAAAAATATATTCTAGTTCAATGTAATGTGTCATTCTGATAGTGATGGCTTATTGGTTTCAGAAGGTTTTCCTGCAGCCCATGTAGTGGGAATTTAAAGATTGATTTAGAGGCTCAGTTATTAAGTAGAAGTGTAGTTTAAAAAAAAAAACAAAATCTCATCCAACAGCTAAGTGTGTTTAAATGCAATAATTCCAGAGATAAACAATTGGCAGGGTAAATCTAGGTAGATAAAATCTAGGTAGATAAGTCTACTCAATTTGCATCAAGAAAGAGTAAAAAATGAAAATAGGGTGCTAAGACAAAGGTGAGGAACTAAATTCAATACATTTGTGAAGGGAATGGGGTAAAGTTCTCCAAGAGTCTCAACCAAATTAAAGAGACAAGAGGATGAAATGTAGAAGGAAACCTTCCAATTAGATTGGCATTCCTATGTCTCCACAGGGGGCTCAATCTGATAAACCACTGCTCTATGACAGAAGGATTGGTTACCCATCAAATGATTCACTTATTTATTCATCTCTTCAAACGTATTTATTGAGTATCTGCCATGTGCCTAGAACTGTTCTAGGCAATGGAATACAGCAATGAGCAAACAGAAAGTCTATGTTTTCATTGATATTATAGTCTAGTGGTGATCTATGGGTGACAGAGACCATAAGCACTTGCATAAATGTATAGAAATCACTGTGGGAAAGCAGACCAGGGTAGCTAGATACAGAGAGATGAAAAGAGAGAACTCTAAGTTGGTTGAGAGAAGGGGAGGTATAAGGGATGACTTTCTGAGTACAGATCATAATAAAATGAGGAATTGGAGAGACATTCAGAAGAGCTTCCCAGAAATAGCAGTATACTATTTCTACTTTTACCTCAAAGGGGTAGGAGATGCAAAAGCCCTGGATGGGAACTGTGGAGGACTGATTGAAGTTCAAGGAAATGAGTGTAGCAGGAGAAGAAAAGGCAAAGGACAAAGTGTTAGGAGATGAAATCTGAAAGGCAGTGGAGGGCCAAGTTAAGTAAATCTTTGTAGAATTTTGTCCTGCTAGGTTGGGAAGCCATTGATGATTCTGAGTGGAAGAGTAATATGATCTATTATTTTAAACAGAACCCTTTGGTGTTCTTACCCTAAACATAAAATAATCTGGGATTATTCTTCACTCTCTAGTTTGCTAACTCATGTCTTTCTTATTTGTCTTAATAGTCAAATACATCTGGACCTTCTATCTTTATTTTCATATTGTGGCTAGTCCTCTTGATTTTTCACATCTCAAGCATAACAATGACCTGTGTCAACCATTCTACTGTGTATATTTGAAAGAACCTTGGACAGCTACTTAAACTCCTTTAAACTAGTTTTCTTTACTTGTAAATTGAAGTTAATTTTTCATCTTTTTCACAGAGATGTTCTAAGTTTTGATGAAGATAATGTAGGTAAAGTATTTAGTGTATTATCAGGCACAGAACAGTGCTTCATAAATTTTTTATGAAATGATTATTAATATTCTATCTCATTTATCTAGTGATACCATAATCTATCACCTCTGTGACAGAAAGTACTGTCACACCATCTAAATGTTTCTCCAGATTCTGGGGCACCTGGGTGGCTGAGTCAGTTAAGCCTCTTGACTCTTGATTTTGGCTCTGGTCACGATCTCAGAGTCCCAAGATCAAGCCCCATGCTGGCTCCGCACTCAGCAAGAGTCTGCTTGGGATTCTCTCTCTCTCTCTCAGCCCCTTACCCCCACTCATGCTCTGTCTCCCTCCCTCTAAAATAAATAAAATATATTTTAAAAATTAATGTTTCCCCAGATGCCATGTATATTTTTATACAGCCCAATATTCACACAGCAGATACAACAGTAATCTTCAAAGTGGGAAAGTACTCATATTATTTCCCTTGCAATGCTTTAGTAGCTTACTAATATATAGGAACAAAATCCAAATTCATTATATTGTCTTTAAAACACCCTGATTGATTTTTTTTCTCATTGTGCACCACTCTCTTCTTCATACACCTACTTCCAGCTATATTGCCTACACTTTGGAACCTGACAAACTCTTTTCCACCCCAGGACTCTTGCCACTCGTGCCTTAAATCTTTGCAAAACTGGTCCCTTATTATTCAGAGCTCAAGTCAATATTGCTTCCACAATGACTTCACTCTGACAGAATTATCTGAAATATTTCCTACCCTACTCAGTATATACTATTACAATAAAAAAAAACTTTTTCTAAAAAAAAAAATGTTTTATTTATTTGAGAGAGAGAGAGAGAGAGAGCGCACACAAGCCAGGGGAGGAGAAGAGAGAGAAAGATAACTAGATTTCCCACTGAGTGCAGAGCCAACATGGTTCTTGATCTCAGGCCCCTGAGATGACCTGAGCCAAAATCAAGAGTTGGACCCTTAACCAACTGAGCCACCCAGATGTCCCGCAATATCCTTTTGAGCTTTTTCCTAGAGCTTGACTATTTAAGTTTATTTAATTATTTGTTGATATGTTTATTAGCTCTCTTTGCCCACTGCAAAAATAAGTTGTATGAATACCAGAGCATCTTTTTCCTTCCTCAGTGTTCTGTATCCTGAAACAAGGATAGCACCAATACACAGTAAAGCTAAGTGAATGAAACTGATACATGGTAAGACCTAAGTAAATACTTGCTGAATGGAGAAACAGATGAATTTGCCTCACATGACACATTCATGTTCTTTAGGGAGGAAAATCAAGGGACCTCAAAAGTTCTAGTAAGATTCATCACCTTCACAAACATCTCTGAGCTATCTGTGTGCATCCCAGTCTTCCTGCCCACTCAATAATTACTCAGTGTATATCTTCAGAAAAGATTCTCAAATGGAAAATTCAGAGTCCCAGGTTTTATTTCTTAAAATAACATTACCACCTAAATGAATAAATCAACATCACTTGATATTTCAGTATATTTAACAACAGCCTGTACATTTTTTCTAATAAACATCTACAAATACCTTGAATCCACTTAATCCTATTCATTTAGAGTGTTAAAAAAGATTTCACAAGCAAATCTTTCAAGTCTATTAATAGTAAAATGCATCTTAAAAAAGTGAGACATCCCAGTCAGTCACCTTGCAAGTACATTAGAGTTTAAGTTGTTATCCACAGGAAGAAATACATTTTACATTGATAATTAGTACACAAAAGTGTTCCTTTATGTATGTTATTGAAACAAAACTTTTAATACCTTTATTCTATATGACACACCTTGATATTTTTTAGTCTAGTAATTCTCTTATTTAGAAAAAAGGTAGCAGCCCTCTAAATTGATTTTGTGACCCACTAATGGGTCATGACCTACATTTTGATAAACCTCAACAATTTTAATCAAAAAATGTGGAAATATATTAGAAAATAATATACCTATGAAATGGTATTTTCTTGGTATGTATGTTGTTCATTCAACTATTGTCTTAGGTTGGGTTGCTCACAACAAAAGTCAAAGCAAAGATCATAACTTTCAATGTTTACATGGCTTTAATGGTGTAGACCTTGTTTTGTTTTCCAAAAGCTCATGTATACACACTGTGTGGTTAAAATATGCTTATTAAAAAAGGGTTGATACAAATTTTGGCAAAATACACACATACACACACAGTTAAAGAATAAAGTGGAGAAAGAAAAAGAACAGGAATGGGGAGAATAAGGAAGAGGAAAGGAGAAGGAGAACTTTCCAAATGGAAATAAATATTGAAATGGCTTTATTCTACAGATACTTAGCTAGAAAGATTGATAAGCAAAATTATTAAATGTATATGATAGAATAAAATTATATATTTGTACATAGAAAAGTTTTAGAGCATTTCTGATGTTCATATGTGAAATGTTCATGTGTAGAAAATCTGAGTTTTGGCAGGACATAATAAAATGTACTCATGAGCCCCTGCAAAAATGTCTTCTGCATACACAGAGTACTTTCTCGTAACATTTATGACTGCTTCTCCCAACAAAGCTCCAGTTCACTGTTACCTGGGGGTTTAAGTGGCTGACTCCCTGCAGGAGTTCAGGTCTTTGAGCTTGTTGCCTTCCTTTATCTTCTGATAGCCTTTGACTTTGAACTGCTCTTCCATTATTAAGTAAGATGATCATATATGTTCATATTAAGTAACGTGATCATATATGATCATATATGTTCATATACTTCTGTATTTAGGTTTACTAGAATTGTTTAAACACTCCTTTGTATAAACAAAAGTGGCAGATTTCACAGTAAATTATATGGGTATTTACTCTTTTGGAAAACATACTATTCTCCCATCTCCACTGCTGTTTATAATTTAAAAAATTCTTACATGATGAGTTGTCGAATACTTTCAACATCTATCTCATTTTATTCTTCCTGTATTACTGTGAATTGTTATTACTTCCACTTCATAAACTAGAAAACCAAGGTTCAGAGATAAAGAAATTTTGTCAAAGGGACATAATCAGCCACTGGAGGAGCTAAGGTAAAACTGAGATTTCTGGGACTACGAAGTGCATCTTCTTCTGTCTCCATCTGACTAGAAAAAGGCTACAGCAAGGTGATGAGACTGACTGCTCAGAGTAGTCTTTATTCTATGCAGCTGTGACCGAGCACATAATTGGAATCTGAAACATATTTTTCCAGTGACTTTACCAAATCATCCTTTGGTAAGGCTTTTTAAAGGAAAATACACTTTATATAGTGGTTATTTTTTTACTTTTACAGTACTAATATACTTGGGGTTAAGTTCACAAATTAATTTTTGGAGTAGTCTTCTATTTTTAATCTTAACATGATTCTATGGGAGAACACATTACAACTACAGACTTACTAATAAATATTTAGGAAAAAGGTCAATATAACTACGGAACTGTGTCCAATCTCTGATGTGTATGATGAGTTTCCTAAGGAAACGCAAAGATCTGGAGAATTTTCTTAAACTTATAACTGGTTGTTCCAAACAAACTGACTTAAACCTCACCATATGGGGGATGAATCATTTTTTGGTCATTATCTTTTTATAGACAAACAAAAGAGTGAGTGTGTTAAGTTGATTTAGAATATGGAAACTGATTCACGTGTTACTATTGGATCAAGGAAAGGGTACACCAAGTAAGACGGTAGTACCTTAAATTAGAGCTTAATGGCCCAGTGTTCATTAAAAAGACTTTCTCTTCTTAGATATGTGAGGTATATTTTCTTAACTTCAATAAAGTGAACCCAGAACACTTTATTTGTCCCTTTTTTGAAACAACCAGGACTTTTATTAAGGGAGATAATAAAAAAGCATATACTTATTTGAAAGTTGACATCAAACTCCTCAGATATAGAAATGGAAGTCTTTGTCATTAGCTCACTGCTAAACATGTAGAAAAGTTTTGTTTGATGAAAGGAGTCATTGAACTGAACTTTTTCCTATAATAGTTGTTTGTTTCCTATAATATTACCAACTTCAGCAACTAATAATTGGAAATTATTTTCGGTCTGTCTTTAATCTCATGTCAAGTCATTATGGGATTTAAATGGAAATTATAAACCAACTTTGATATGGTGTTAATCCCTTTCTTATGACCCCAATTAAGGACTAACTTAACCTTTTATGCAAAAAGGCTAAATTACCATTCCAGTGGTAGGTTATTGGGAATGCAGTTCCCTAGTGGCACTTTCAGAGGCACAAGTATTTTAAGTGCCTTATATGTATAGATTACATGTTATTATATTAATCTAAAATAATAAATTGCCTTATATTCCTGGCTATCTCCAAACAACTAGTACATGCCTTACTTTCACTCTGCAAACAGGTAGACAAGGAAAATTACCTATAGAATAATTATCTTCAGATATTTATCCAAAAGCAAGTGCAGGATTGGGATCACTGAGACAATGGAAACAAGTAAGATAAGTCCTATGATCTCCCTGGCTCTCTTTCTGGGTGTACTTGGTGGAAAGTAGAAAAGACAGGGGATAATCAAGGAGAATTTGGCCTTCTTAGTTATTTGAGAAGATGGAAAGTGGAGTTTGGTGTAGATTGCATGAGGAATGTTCACAGAGATAAACTATATTCTACGCCATGAAATAAGTCTAAATAAATTTAAATGGAATGAAGTAATATAGACTCTTTGACTTAACATAACTAAATCAATAATAAAGAAAATCAATGACAATTAATCGTGATCCTTTGAAAAGATTTTTAAAAACTAAAGTCTAACTAGATTGACAAAAAATTAAATTTTTTAAGGCCTGATAGAAATTAAGGGGGGTAACAAAAAGGAGTTGTCATTGAAATTATTACAGTTATTAAAAGGTTAAGAATGGACTGTTAAGAACTTTGATAATGTTAACTACTTAGATTACCTGAAACACCTTACCAAGACAGAAGACATCATTTACTATAAATTATATCATGGATTTTTTTGGTACCAGATTTTGGTAGCACAAAAATTCACAAATCCAAGGTACAGAAATTCAAAGAGAAATTGACAAAAACCACCAAATAGTAAAAAAAAATGGAAGGGTGATTTTTAAAATATATTTTATTCATATAATTAAAATATACCCACATATTTAACATTCACAGAATGTTTTTAATGATGTGGGAAAATGTCTTTGATGTATTAAAAATGGTATCAAAAGTTACACAAAATACAAATTTATGCATAAAGTATGATCTCAACAAAGACAAGTAAGACCTTCAGTTTTTAATCTCATGGAGTTTGTTCTAGTTAATTTTCTGGCATTTTTTTTAGTGCTGGAGTTACTCTCTAGGATTATGATCATGGAAACAAGGTTATTATTCAACATATTTAAAAACATCAAAGACACTAACCATACACATCAGATGCTCAAACTCATCAAAATAGAAATCAGTTCTAAATGGGTACAACTGTATCAGTGCAATGAAATAAAACTATAAATTTTAAAGAAGTGTATTTCTGGAATAATCTCTTTAGAATAAACTAATTAAAAATATACTATTCAGTACTTCAGTAAGAATTATAATTTGAGGGATATAAACTAATTAAAATTTTGGAAACTTTTAATTTTAGTATAATTTAAAATTCACAGAAGTATTTCAAGAATACTTTAAGCAAACTGGATGCTAATTACCCAGGTTTCAGAATGTTTACATGTTACCTCATATATTTTCTTATTTCCCCTCTCAAAAAATACATGTATACATATGAGAGAGGGGAGATAGATAAACTTTGGATCAGTTGAATGTATATAAAACTAGAAAAACACAAATTTTTAAACTTTTTTTATTATTCTGAATTATCATCTGGTTGGTAAGTAGGCAATTTTTACAGATCTTTAACTCTGAGTTTAGTGGCAAGATTCAAGGTTGAGGCATTATTTACTACAACTTCATATTGTGTTCAAACAGCTTAATCATACTGTGTTCCTTTCCACAAAGGCCGGAGGGAAAAGAAAATCAATACAAGCTCAAAATAATCTTAAGTTTTTCTTGACAAATTTCTCTTCAAGTTAATAAAGAGTGAAATAGTGACTAATAATGGGATAGTCTTACAAGTTTACTTGAAATTCATATAAAAGATTTTCTTAAGGAATTCAGACATATAATTTGTCAAGGAAAGAATCTGGTAAAAAATAGATTCAGTGTTATAAAATAATTGATGAATAATCATGGTCTTATTTCATTGCTGTTTCATTGAGAGACAAATGATTTATTTTAATTTGTATGTCATCATGGACAGACTTAATAAGATTAAATGTATTTATTCAGACAGGCATATAGTTATAGTACACTTTGAATGAATATATTGGCAAAATGTCTTTACAAGCTGCCACAAGCAAAGAACACTGCTGTTAAATTACTCCTTTCTACAACCTATTCTGAACTTCAAGGAGTTGCTCAAGTTGTTATGTCTGGGTTTTTACAGAATCTAAGGTTTCTTTTATCCCGGTTAGCATTATGACACAGTAAGCCTGCTCTACACTCTGATATCAAAGAGTGGGAAGGCAAAACAGAAAACTAGACAATTTGGGGCACCTGGGTGGCTCAGTGGGTTAAACCTCTGCCTTCAGCTCAGGTCCTGATCTCAGGGTCCTGGGATCGAGCCCCACATCAGGCTCTCTGCTCAGCGGGGAGCCTGCTTCCCCCTCCACTCTGCCTGCCTGTCTGCCTACTTGTGATCTCTCTGTCTCTCTCTGTTAAATAAATCAATAAAATGTTTAAAAGAAAACTACACAATTTATTTCAATAGACTGAGTGACTCAAATGAGACTGCATAAATGAACCCTGATAACACTAAATTAAATGAATGCTTAAACTTAATAGAGACCGTTTTATTTGGAATATAGTGACATACCTATTTTTTAAGTGTGATATATTTTTAATTGACAAGTTCAGTGGTACTTAAGAAGGATTAGGATTTTGTTATATAAGAACCATATTTTTCTATATATGTTACTGTATTTGCAAGTCCCCTATATAACATCCTAAGGGTTACAAGAAGTAATATCACTATTGTTATGTTCCATTACATTCTATGTAATTTCAATTGCCTCGGTAAGGTTTGCCCCATCCCTAAACCACCACCTCTACCCCTGGTTCTAATCATTAAACACAGAATTAGAAGAGCAATGTGTTTCTTTGCACAAACAGAACAGGAATAAACTGGCCCACCAATGTGGGAGGTGCATTTTCCAAGGTCCCCATAGGAAACACGGCATCTTCAAGTGGGTAGTTCAGAAAAGTCTGATAAAGCACTGTTTATAAAGCTGTTGAAAGTATTCAGGGAAACCCACAAGGGATGCTAGAGTACCCAGAGTCTAGTAACAATATTACGACCAGATCTGACGATGGAAGAGGAGGCCAGGGTCCCTGGAATCCTTAAAAGGGCTTCAGCACATGTGAAGTTCAACAGACAGGAGTTGTAAGTTTCTAAAGAAAAATGTAATTACTTCCAAGTCATAGGTCCAGCAGGGAGGAAACGAGAGGAAGAAATACACTTAACTCATTATCATTCAGTTCTCCCTTACTTTCTGCTGGGACTGCTATTGGCAAAAGCCAACCAAAACCCTGAGACAAAGGTTCTGGCACCTTTAGTAGGTGACTGATACTTTCCATTATGGCCACCTCCTCAAGCACCCATCAGGGTAAAGATTAGCAGGGAATAGCCATGGCAATGCAAAACGGAGAATATGCAACACAGTAGGAAATGAGAAGGAAGTTGCTTTTACGACTCAATTTTTTTATTAGAAATTACATTATGAATTTCTTAAATATGTGTTTTAATATCAAATAGACATGACTGGAATGCTAACCCTTTCCCTAATTGCTGGGTGACCTTAAAAAAGTCATCTTAATGCTAAACCCAAGCTTAATTATCATTAAAATATAGAGAGCTTATTTATACAGTGGGATGGCAAACTGTTAATCTTTGTTTCCTGTTTCAGCTGAAGCTCAAAGGCTAAACAAAATAGTAAATGTCAGCTCCTCCCACATTGGGAAGCAAGGTGTGTGACCACCCAATTAGGACTTACAGAGAAGACTGGTTAAAACAGGTTTGTGACCTTCAGTTCTTCATTAACCTGGAGAAATTAATCAAAGACTAAGAGGTGAGGGAGAGAATTCTCTGAGAGAAATGCCGATATTCTGTGCATGTTTACCCTCCCAATGAAAAGGATGGACAGACCTGCTTTTTTGTCACCTTGGACCCGTGGAGAGGGGTTTGTAAGGACCTACTTGCAGAGCCTCATGTGGGCCTGTGGAATTTTAAAAAACATAAAATCTGGCATCTTGATGACCTTCTCGCTAGCCCATCAAGTTCTTCCTCTCATATTCTAATATTTCCTGAGTTGAGCACATGCTCACTTACTGTTTAGTACCTTTAGTTTGCTGAGAGCAACCATATCCTTTTCAAGTATTATTATTTTGGATGATGCCTCCTCACTCCTCTACTCTTTCCTTAAGTGGATTCTTTTCACCTCTTTTACTCCTTGTTGCTTAACAATATACATATCCACCAACTAGTTTGCTCCAACTGGTATCTACAATTTGTGTGTTCAGAATGTCTACATGGGTGCCAAAGAACATGCCTAGCACCAGAAATGAAAAGTAAATGAAGGAATAAGAGTTGATGGGCAGAAAAGTAAACAAACTAACAAACAAACAACATGGGACTAAAGAAACTAAAAGCCCCTCTGCTTCTTCACTTTTCTGAGTCAAGAACTAGAAATCATTTTCAACGGCTATTCCACCTCTGTTTTACTCTGATTTTGACATTCTTAGACATGTTAGAAAGTACAAATAGGATGGTATGTCATCTTTGTGACACAGACATGAAAATGTAAAAGGGCAACAAACCGTCTATGACTGATATGGGAGGAAACATGGAAGGTTGTTAAATGTCACCTGAGTTTGTTATTCTGAAGTCCAACAGGTCTGGGACTCCTAGAGTGACATCACTCAATATTAGTAAACCCATCAACATTCTACTTGATTGCTGATATTTTGCTGATCTGTTTTTTGAGAAATTTAAGATATATTCACATCCAGAATCACTGAATAACTACTATCTCTGTACTTTCACAGACAAGCTGGTAGTTAACAAAAA
>PISX010019020.1:0-39178 GCA_004024625.1 Mellivora capensis
GCGATTCACAGACATGTACCCCTGGGAATAAAAATTTGTTTATAAAAAATAAAAATTAAAAAAAAAACAAAACTTGGTAGTAGTGAAGGTGATGAAAAATGGTCAGATAGCCTTTGAAGGAAATTGACAGGATTTTCTGGTAGACTAGAGGTAGGGTATGAAGGAAAGAAAGGAGTCAAGAATGAGTGACATTTTTGATATCTGAATAACTAGAAAGAGAAAGTTCTATCTACTGAGAGATGAAAGACGGCAAGAGGGGCATCTTTACAAAGATGAGGAGTTTAGACCTACAGAGAATGAAGGAGACCTTCACCCTTATTCTCAACATTTCTGCAGCTGCTATTTCACATTGATAGTTTTCCCTCAGTAGTAAACAGTTTTCAATTACCAATTTGTTATTGTTTCTAATCTAACTTATTCCCCATTCTATTCTCTAGGAAGACCAAATGAAAACACATTAAAAACTGATACATTACTCAACAGTGAAAGATAAACTGAATCAGAAATCTGAAGCAGCTTTTTCTATGGAAAAGAAAACTAAAAGTGGGGTCACTCTGGGTAGTGCCTTACTTCCAACACATTTCCAAAAAAAATCATTTACAGAATGGTTATTTAGAACTCAAATATTTCCCCCCAAGTACAAATTTATTAGAAATGACTTGGTTTCCATGCCAAACTACATAATGGGGCTACGTTATAACAACAGCAGTACCAGCCTGAATCCAAGGGAGAAAAATCACAGGGTATAAGAGAGACCAGACTTTCTTGCCCTTGGCCTAGGAATAAAATAAGTTTCTCCTTTGCACACACCCACCATGTTTCAGTCTCCCACACTAAAGGTGCCTTTATCCTCTGCCTCTAGCACTGTAATCTTCAGGAAACCTCCCATTATAGCATCCTCTTCCAATCTATTAGGAAAAATGTTCTCCATGTCTAAAAATTGGCCACCCAACTCTAAAACAGCAGCAACTAAACACCCACATCCCCACGCAATTCTCATTTCCTTGTAAAATACTCAGCAAGGCCTCAGAAGGAAATGCACTGCTTAAAGCTAATTCTAATAAAAATGACATGATCTTAGTTGGAAGAATTTCAGCAAGTATTATATAAGAGAAAATGAAAAAGAATATGGAAATAATGGAAATATTTGACATTGAGAAGGCTACGGCAAAGAATCCACCTACTCCTCTTTGTATGTCTTCACCCTTCCCGTACTTCTAAACTCATTGATTTTTCTGTAAGTTCCATCATAATTCTTGCACCAATACCCTGGACGATCTAGAGATTACATGCCTATTTTCCAGTTTTCAGTTGTGGAGCTGAAGAAGAGGGAATGGGGAATAACATTAATGATTAATTACGTATGCGTTGGGTAAAATGTTCCAAAGTTAAGGACTATAGTCATTAAGGGACTTTTACAGAGACTTCAAACTACATGGATTTAAAAACTCTACTTAGCATATAATTACATTTCTTTCTCAAGTTTTTTTCTTAAACTACCAAATCTCTCAAGTTTGCCATTTGCCATTCAACATTTTTTTGTTTTTAAATCTGGGGGTATGGAGGAACCTCACAGTTCATCGTAGAGATAACTAGAGCTTCAAACCCAAAAAAGATGAAAGGGCAGAGATCTGAAGACTATAACCAAGGGTTCAGTCAGTCACATTGCTCACATTTGCAGATGCCATTTAAACTAAAAACAAAACAGCAACAACAACAACAACAGATGCCTACATTAGATCAGTTCTTATACTGACATTCATTTGGGTGACATGTTCTGTCTTAAGTCTGTGGTTAGAGAAACACCAGAAGGTCTCCCTTCTGTCAATTAACTCAAGAGATATCACCAAGCAGAACAAATGGTCTGATTTAAACTTAACCCTACAAACTTAGTTAAATGTACTATAGGCCATTTGCCTTCCTCTAATTTCTTTTCCAGAAAACAGAATCCCAAGTGATTAAAGTTTTATTTAAGGAATTCTAAATCACAGGATTATGAGGTCTGCTGTTGGATTAAAGTTTCATTAAGAGTTTAGAAAAGAGTTTCATTAAAAGCTCAAAATGAGGACCATGATTATTTCCCTCATTAGAACTAACTACTTTTGACTGAATTTTTTTACAATTAATAAATATCATTTTTGTGATTAGAACAAAAACATTTCCATTTTGGAGAGGGACAGATGGTGATGAAATAAGTCTCAATAAGAACTAAAAGAGAGGTGCTTGGTTGGCTCAGTCAGTTAACTGTCCGACTCTTGATTTCAGCTCAGGTCATGATCACAGAGTCATGGGATGAAGGCCCGTGTGGGGCTCTACTCTCAGGGGGGAGTCTGCCTAAGACACTCTGTCCCACCCCCTCTGCCCTTCCCACTCATGCACACACTCATTCTCTAATAAATAAATAAATAAATCTTTGGGGGGAAAAAACCTAAAAGAGAACAGAAGACACTAAATAGAAAATACACTAAAAAAAAAAAAAAAAAAAGAGCTGAGTAGTGAGATTGTTCTGTTTAACTTGTTAATATTTGTATAATAAAATCGAGAGAAATAAATTTTACTGAAACTTTTCAAAGAGAAAAAGGAAACTCCATCTATAGCATAGTATTTCTAGAGCAGTGGTTCTCACGCTGTGGTTCAGGAAATCTGTAAGGTTTTAAACTATTTTTATAATAATATTAACACATTACCTGCCTTTTTCACTCTCATTTGCTCACAAGTGTGCAGTAGAGTTTTGGTATAATACCATAGAATAACCACAATTATCTGAAAATGTGAATAAAATAATCTCACCTTTTCTTTCTTTTTTTTTTTTTTAAAGATTTTACTTATTTATTTGACAGAGAGAGATCACAAGTAGGCAGAGAGGCAGGCAGAGAGAGAGAGAGAGAGAGAGGAAACAGGCTCCCCGCTGAGCAGAAGCCCAATGTGGGGCTCGATTCCAGGACCCCGAGATCATGACCTGAGCTGAAGGCAGAGGCTTAACCCACTGAGCCACCCAGGTGCCCCATCTCACCTTTTCTATGTTTACCTCTATGAGCCTCCATTTTTTTCATATGCTTCAGCCAAAATCACATACAACAGATTGAGTACAGAAACAGATATAAAAATTCACTTGTCTTGGGGCGCCTGGGTGGCTCAGTGGGTTAAAGCCTCTGCCTTCGGCTCAGGTCATGATCTCAGGGTCCTGGGATCGAGCCCGGAATCGGGCTCTCTGCTCAGCGGGGAGCCTGATTCCTCCTCTCTCTCTGCCTGCCTCTCTGCCTACTTGTGATCTCTGTCTGTCAAATAAATAAATAAAATCTTTAAAAAAAAAATTCACTTGTCTTCCATCAAGCCATATAATTAGAGACATTTACAAATATATAACAATGCCTCTCTTTTCACAAACTGTTTTTGTTTTAGACAACAGTTATTACTGAAGAAATGTTATTTATATTAACATGTAATAGTTTTGTTATTTCAAACGAATTAATACATATTTTTAAAGGTTCCCAGTTTTCATTTCTAATCTAGTAATTAATTATCAATAGCTATAATCTCACATAAACAAAAGCTCTCAGAGTCGTTAATTTTTAAGAATGTAAAAGGGTCGGGGCGCCTAGGTGGCTCAGTGGTTTAAAAGCCTCTGCCTTCGGCTCAGGTCATGATCCCAAGGTCCTGGGATTGAGCCCCATATCAGGCTCTCTGCTCAGCAGGGAGCCTGCTTCCTCCTCTCTCTCTGCCTGCCTCTCTGCCTACTTGTGATCTCTGTCAAATAAATAAATAAAATCTTTAAAAAAAAAAAAAAAGAATGCAAAAGGGTCTTTTGGCACCTGGCTGCCTCAGTCTGTGGACCCTGTGACTCTTGGTCTCCGGGCTTTAAGTTCAAACCCCACGTTGGATGTAGAGATTTTTTGTCAAATATTTCTTAGTCTTTAAGAAAAATCACTCTACAAAGGAGTATTTTTTAAGGTAAGAGAAACAAGTTAAGTGAATTTAAAATTTATAGGACAAATGATTAAGATCAGATTTGCTTCACAATAATCTGAGGGGCAAGGGAAGAACAGGTGGAGGTATAAATGAAGTAAGAATGGCCATGAGTTAATAATCATTGAGCGGAGAGTTCATTACACTAGTCTCTCCTTTTACATATGTTTGAAATTTTCCCTGATAAGAAGATGAAAGAAAGAATTGAACTCATATCTTAACAATTTAATTACACAAAAAAAAATCCGATTGTAATATAATGTTATTGCTAAGAATGAAGTAAAATAAGGGGGAAAAATCTTACTAATATACAACTAACAGTATACACATAGCTCCAAATGCACTTTATAAATGCACTGACATTCTCTCAATTGGTTTCACATAGTTAAATCAGTAGGACATGTGTACTATTTGGAGTTCTGCTTTGTTCACTTAAGATTCACATATACAGTTCCCATTTTTATCTACTATCACTAAACAGACTTCAAAATGGCATAGATATCTTTCAGTAATAATACAAGAAACTTACCAAACCCTTTAACCTAATCCATTGGGCTATAAAACGCAGAATAATTTTTACGTGTTGTACTACTGCCATCTGCTGGCTATGATGTCTAAGTACAATAAACAAAGATTTAAAGCAGAAAAGTTAAAAATTTACCTATGACGGAGGTTTTCTCCCAAAATTATCCTGTAGAAAAGACGCTGTCATACTATATTAGGGCTCTTCAAAACCTCACTTTAAATAAGATGGGTGTTCAGGGTGGTATGGTCATAGGCCAAAACCTCACATTAGAAGCAGTGGTTCTCGACCCTGGGCTGCATTGTAAAATCACCTGGGAGCTTTTGAAAATCCTGATGTCTGGACCCTAGAACCAGAACAATCAACTCAGTATCTCTATTTAACAGAAATGAAAGGCAAGCCACAAACTGAGAGATGTTTTCAGAAGACATATCTGACATAGGAATTGTATCTTAAGAGTATACAAATTGTTACAACTAAAAAATAAGAAAGCAACCCAATTTTTTTAAAGATTTTATTTATTTTTTTTTCTAGGTTTCATAGTCCATGAGAAGCAGGAATTTTATTGGCCATGAGTAATCCATTTATCCTGTTTTTCTTTTTTTTCTCTCTTTTTTTCTTTTCAGTGTAACAGAATTAATAGTTTTTGCACCACACCCAGTGCTCCATGCAATGGGTGCCCTCCATAATACCCACCACCTGGCTCCCCCAACCTCCCACCCCACCGCCCCTTCAAAACCCTCAGGTTGTTTTTCAGAGTCCATAGTCTCTCATGGTTCATCTCCCCCTCCAATTTCCCTCAACTCCCTTCTTTTTAAGTAATCTCTACACCCATCATGGGGCTCAAGCCCACAACTCCCAGATCAAGAGTTGCATTTCCCACCAACCGGGCCAGCCAGGCACCCGAAAGCAGCCCAATTTTAATAATGGGCAAAAGATCTGAACAGGCACATCACCAAAGAAGATATATAGACGGCAATTAAGCACATAAAAAGATGCTCTACATCATCAACCATTGGAAAAATGTAAATTAAGACCACAAGAAGATACTACTTCAAATCCATCAGAGTGGCTAAGGTAAAGAGACTGACCATAGTTAAGTGCTCTCCAGGATGTGAAGCAACTATAATATTCATATACTGCTGGCAGGAATGTAAAATGGGACACCATTTTGGAAAATGGTTTGGCAGTTTCTTAAGAAGCCACACACACACCTACCATAAGACCCAGTCACCCTACTACTAGATATGCACCCAAGAAAAAGAAAAGTTGCAGAAAGTTAGTATCCTTTCTGAAATTCATGTCCACCCAGAATGTGGCCTTATCTGGATGCAGATGTAATTAGTTAAGATGAGATTGTACCAGAATAAGGTGGGCCCTAAAACCAAGGACTGATGTGCTCATAGGAAGAGTTAGAACACAAAGAAGGGGCAGAGAGTGAAGAAATATGGCTTAAAGCCAAGAAAAAAACAAGGATTATCTGAAGTGAAGCTTGGAAAAGAGAAAGAAGGTCTCCCAGAACCTTCAGAAGGAGCATGGCCACATCCATACTTTCATTTTGGACTTCTAGCCTCAGAATATGAGAGAATACATGTCTGTTGTTTAAGCCACCAGTTTATAACGATTTGTTACAGCATCCCTAGTAAACACAGAAGCACAAAGTACAAAGACTTCTACAAGAATATTCTTTTTAACTATATTTTTAATAGTACCAAACTGGAAATAACTCAAATAACTACCAACAGGTGAATGGATTTACAAGTTATGGTGTATCTATCCAATAGAACATTATTCAGGACTAAAAATGACTGAGACATAAAAAAAACATGGATGAACTCTCAAAATTATTGTACTGAATATTAAAAAAAAAACAAAAACAGACATGGGGCGCCTGGGTGGCTCAGTGGGTTAAGCCTCTGCCTTCGGCTCAGGTCATGATCTCAGGGTCCTGGGATCAAGCCCCACATGGGGCTCTCTGCTCAGTGGGGAGCCTGCTTCCTCCTCTCTCTCTGCCTGCCTCTCTGCCTACTTGTGATCTCTCTGTCAAATAAATAAATAAAATCTTAAAAAAAAATTTTTGTTCAGTTTTAGGTCCTAGTGCAGCAGCAGCTACCCATCCCTCACCCCAAGCCAAATGGCAGGCAGCTGCCATGTTCCTAGAGCAGCTTGCATACCTATTAAGGGAGCTAGGGTGGACAAAAAGGATCCCTTCTCCAAATACTGGGGATCCACACCCTGCTCATTGCTACTTTTGATCAGAGGTTCAGACAACAAAGCATACTCACAAAGAAAAAAGAAAATCTGAATACACCTATATGTAGTAAGAAGACAGAAGTAGTCTAAAAAAAAAACAAAAAACCACAACCTCCCAACAACAACAAAAGCCCTGGACTTGATGGTTCACTGGTGAATTCTATTGAACATTTAAAGAATGAATACCAATCCTTCTCAAACTTTTCCAAAAAACCTTCAGTTTTTCTTCAAGGGACTACTTCCCAACTCATTCTTTGAGGCCAGTGTTACACTGATACTGAGGCCAGAAAAAGACACTACAACTACATACCAAGATCCTCCATAAACATTGATGTAAAAATCCTCAACAAAATGCTAGCAAGCAAAATTCAGCAGTATGTTAAAAGGATTACCCATATGACTAAGTGGGACCTATTTCTGGAATGCATGGATGGTTCAACATATGAATATCAATCAGTGTAATAGGCCACATCAACAGAATGAAGGGGAAAAAAACACATGATCATCTCAATTGAATGCAGAAAAAGCATTTGATAAACCCCCCTTTCATGATTTAAATAAAAACACAACAACACAAAACTAGAGGAAAACTATCTCAATGTAAAAGTCATATATGAGAAACCCACAGCAAACAACATACTCAATGGTGAAAGACTAAAGGCTTTTCCTCTAAGATTAGGGCCAAGACAAGGATGCTTGCTTTCCACCACTTCTATTTAAACATATTGGAAGTTCTAGCCAGAGCAAGGTAAGCAAGTAAAAGAAATAAAAAGCACCCAGATTGGAAAGGACAATGTAAAATTATCTTTGTTTGTAGATGATTTGATTGTATATCCAGAAAATCCTAGAGATTCCACACCAAAAAAAAGCCAGTAGAATAAATCAATTGAGAAAAGTGGCAAGTCACAAAGTCAACATACAAGAATTGGTTACATTCCTATTAACAATGAACAATCTAAAAAATAAATGATAAAACAATTCTATTTACAATAGCATCAAAAAGAATGAAATACTTAGGAAGTAACTTAACCAAGGAGGTAAAAAACAATACAAAGAAAGCCACAAAAGATTGCTGAAAGAAATTAAAGACATAGATAAATGGAAACACATCCCGTATTCATAGATTGGAAGACTAAATATTGTTAAAACATCAATACTACCCAAAGCAATATACAAAATCAATGCAATCCCTATCAAAATCCAAGTGATATTTTTGGCAGAAATAGAAGAACTCATCCGAAAATTGATATGGAATCTCAAGGGACCCTGAATAACCAAAACAATCTTACAAAAAGAATAAAATTCATACTTCCTGATTTTAAAACTTACTACAAAGCTGCAGTCATCAAAAGAGTATAGTGCTAGAGGTGCCTGGATGGCTCCTTCGGTTAAGCATCTGACTCTTGATTTTGGCTCAGATTATGATCTCGGGGTAGAGATTCAGCCCTGCACCAGGCTCCACCACTTAGTATGAAGTCTGTTTATTCCTCTCCCTCTGCTCTTCCCCCTGCCTGAGCTCCACCTCCCCTTCTCTGTCTCAAATAAATAAATAAAATCCTAAAGAAACAACCAACCAAACAAAAAACAGTATATTACTAGTGTAAAAACAGACATACAGACCAATAGAATAGACATACACCCAAACCATTTCATGTATAGTCATATGATTTCTGACAAGGGTCCCAAAACCATTCAATGGGGAAAGGACAGTTTTTTCAACAAATAGGTCTGGGAAAACTGGATACTGACAATGCAAAAGAATGAAGCTAGACCCTTAACTAACACCATATACAAACATGAACTCAAAATGAATCAAAGATCTAAATGTAAGACCTAAAAGAGTAAAACTCTTAGAAGAAAACATAGAACAAAAGCTACATGACACTGAATTTGACAATGTTTTCTTGGATATGACACCAAAAATACATGGTAGCAAATATAAACAAACTAGACTTGATAATATTTTAAAATTTTTGTGTATCAGAAGATATTATCAACAGAGTAAAGAGACAACCCATAAAATGGAAGAAAATATTTGTAAATCATATTATCTAATAAGAGACTAATATCCAGAATAAATAGAGACCACCTAGAACTCAACAACAAAAAAAACCCAATTCAAATATGGGGAAAGGAATTAAACAGACATTTCTCCAAAGATATACAAATGGCCAATAAACACATGAAAAGATGCTTAACATCACTAACCATTAGGGGAATACAAATCAAAACTACAGTGAGATACCACTCATAGCCATTAGTATAGATACTATTAAAAACAAACAACAAAACAGGAGCGCCTGGGTGGCTCAGTTGGTAAGCGTCAGGTCATAATCCCATGGTCCTGGGATCAAGTCCCACATCAGGCTCCTTGCTCAGCAGGGAGCCTGCTTCTCCCTCTGCCTGCTGTTCCCTCTGCTTGTGCTCTCTCTCTCTCTGGCAAATAAATAAATAAAACCTTTTTAAAAAATTGAAAAAAACAAACAAACAAAACAGTATGTGTTGGTAAGGATGTGCATATATTGAAATCCTTTATGCACTGTTTGTGTGAATGTAAAATGGTACAGCCACTGCGAAACACAGTTCCTTAAGAAATTAAAAAGATTTAGGGGCACCTGGGTGGCTCAGTGGGTTAAGGCCTCTGCCTTCGGCTCAGGTCATGATCCCAGGGTCCTGGGATCGAGCCCCACATCAGGCTCTCTGCTCAGCAGGGAGCCTGCTTCCTCCTCTCTCTCTGTCTGCCTCTCTGCCTACTCGTGATCTCTGTCTGTCCAATAAATAAATAAAATCTTTAAAAAAAAAGAAATTAAAAAGATTTAGCACATGATGTAGTAATAATAACACTTCTAGGTATATACCCCAAATAATTGCAAGCAGGGTTTCAAAGAGAGATCTGTAACCCAGGCTCATAAACAGCATTATTCACAATACCTAAAATGTAGAATCAACTGGAGTGTCCACTGACACCTGGATAAATAAAATATGGTATATACATACAACAGAATATTATTCAGGCTTGAAAAGGAAGGAAACTCTGCAGTATGCTACAACATGGATAAACCTTGAGGACATTATGCTAAGTGAAATAACCCAGTCAAAAAGGCAAATACCGGGACACCTGGTGGCTCAGAGGGTTGGGCCTCTGCCTTCGGCTTAGGTAATGGTCTCAGGGTCCTGGGATCGGGTCCCGCATCGGGCTCTCTGCTCGACAGGGACCCTGCTTCCCCCTCTCTCTCTGCCTGCCTCCCTGCCTACTTGTGATCACTCTCTGTCAAATAAATAAATAAAACCTTTAAAAAAAAAAAAAAGGCAAATACTTCCACTTATATAAGGTACTTGCAGTAGTCAAAATCATAAAGACAGGAAGTATTGTGGTGGTTGCCAGCAGCTGGAAGGAATTATTGTTTAATAGTAGGGTTTCAGTTTTACAAGAAGAAAAGAGTTATGGGGATAGATGAGGTGATGGTTACGCAACAATGTGAATATATTTAATATCACTGAACTGTACACTTAAAACCAGAATCTATAGAGGGTGGAGTCCAGGTGTCATTAATTTTTCAGTATCTCCTCAAACTATTCTAACCAACAGCTAAGGTTGAAAACCACTTCATCAGAGGGTGCCATCTCATATACTCTGTTTTGAACAAAAGAGTTCTAGTTGATGAAAACATATAAGCCTGAAATAAATAAATAAATAAATAAATAAATAAATAAAATCTTTTAAAAAATTAAGAGAGACAGAGAGAAAGGATGGGGAGGGGCACAGAGGGTAAAGGAAAAAGAGAAGCAGACTCCCTGCTGAACAGGGAACCCAATGCCTAGCTTGATCCCAGGACCCTGAGATCATTACCTAAGCCGAAGACAGATGTTTGGCTGCCTAAACATCTGTTTAGAAACATCCAGGCACCCAAAGTCTGAAATAATTTTGATAATTCTCATTTTAGATGCTTATGGAGGTCAGCTGACATCATACTTTTTTTTTAAGTAAACAAAGATGTGATATTTACTCCTTGGTTTGTACCTCAAATTCCTCGAATTCCTAAATTACAAGATTTAGAAAGCAATGTTGCAGCTACTTGCTCCCAGCACAAAATAATTTAAAATAGAATATGTTTTTGCAATGAATGGCGACATAGACTGAACTGTGACTACCTCAAAATTCATATGTTGAAGTCCTAGCCCCAAGCAGTGCAGAATGTGACTGTATTTGGATATAAAGCCTTTAAACAAGCAAGTAAGGTAAAATGAGGTCATAAGGACAGGCCTTAATCCCATCTGACTAGTGTCCTGGATACATAGAGATACCAGGAATGTTCAGGCACAGAGGAAGTCCATATGAAAATCAAGCAAGAAGGGGGAGATCTGCAAGCCAAAAAAGAAGCCTCAAGATAAACCAAACCTGCCAGCACCTTGATCTTGGACATCTAGTCTCTAGAACTGTGCAAAAACAAAGTTCTGTTGTTTATACCACCCGGTGTGTACTATTCTATTATAGCAGCCCTAATAGATTAATACAAACTGTGAGCAAAAACAAAACAAAACAAATCTTTGGGAAACGACATTCTGGATTTAAGCTTTACCCTGGAGTGCATACCAAACTCTGACCGTTAGACACTGGTTTTGGCCAGAGCCTAGAACCGCTCTTCCTGTCAAATCTTAGCCTCAAATATTTCACCTGCTCTCTGACCTCAGCCTTCTAGTACTCTTTCCTTTACTTCCACTAAACCTTTTCTTCTACCCCACACTGAAACTGCTGGTCCCTTGAACTCTTCTAGAGAGTACTCTCTGGCCTTCCATCCCTCCCCATCTAGTCTGAGCACCATAGCAATCATGTTAACTACTCTATCAGAACGACCTTCCCTTGCTCCCCATCATACTGTCATACTTCACCAACAAAACCCCAAATTCGAGCCAATGCTACATTTTGTCTTCACTACTACCATTGCAGGTGAGCCGAGCTCTGTCAGAAAAAAATTACATCATACATTCATGTGAAGTCAAGTCTACAAATTATTGACTCAAATCTCAGCACCCACCCCCGCCACAATCCTGTGAGGAGTTAGTATCTCCGCCATTCTTTTTTTTTTTTTTAAAGATTTTATTTATTTATTTGACAGACAGAGATCACAAGTAGGCAAGAGAGGCAGGCAGGGAGAGAGAGGAGGAACCAGGCTCTCCGCGGAGCAGAGAGCCCGATGTGGGGCTCGATCCCAGGACCCTGGGATCACGACCTGAGCCGAAAGCAGAGGCTTTAACCCACTGAGCCACCCAAGCACCCCCATCTCCGCCATTCTTAACAACCATTCCAACCTTTCTTCACCATCTCTAGTGTTGACTACACTCCCATCTGGTGTCAACTAGACTTTCCACTTGACTCCAGCCTGTCACCTTCTACCCTTTTTAACACAGATGTCATTTTCCTCAAACTTCTCTCCCTCTACCTATATGCTTATCTATCTCTGCACCTATCTTCACTTTCTTTTCTACAGTCTCAAATGAGGCTCAAATTGCACTCTTTTTGGCAGCCCCTCCTATTCCTGAACCTTGCCCATTCATAGTCCATTCTCTCTCCTACCTGTCCTGCTTATTTGACATTTGTATCTTTACTGACACCCTTTCTTCATCACCTAAATATGCACATGTCTCTCCCAAATCCCTACATCCTCCCTTGATCTCTACCATCCTCCAGCTCACCTATCCCACTGCTTCTTATTTTCATCTAAACTTCTCAGAAGTATAGTTTACTCTCAATGTGAGTTCACTGAGTTGCTCTAACTTGGCTGGCTTGGGGCCCCAATGTACGACTAAAACTGCTCTTCCTGAAGTTATCAATAACTTCCTAGTTACTTAGTTCTTAAGTAACCCATGCTATAGGACTGAGGAGAAAGAAGAGAGCCTCTTCAAGTACCCACTGCTCTTTCAAAGTCACTATGTCTCCACTCTTCACCTCATACCAGTGGTCAGCATATTTTTCTGTAAAGGGCCAGACAGTAAACAGTTTAGGTTTTATAAGCCACATGGTCTCTTTGATAGGTACCCAACCCCAACTCTGCAAGGCAAAAGCAGCCACAGACAATACATAAATGAATGAGTGTGGCTGTGTTCCAATAAAACTTTATTTATAAATAAATAGTGGACATAGTGGACTTGATTTGCTCTGTAGGCCATAGTTGGCGGAATCCTCCTCTTTGCTTGCACCTTGTGTCACCCCAGGCGCTTCTATATTTATCAAGAATTTGCCACCTGACTCAGTTCTCCTTCACCAGCCTACGTAACAAAGCACATTACCTGGCACCTGGTAGGTAGGCATTCTATAAGCATTGCTGCAATTATTCTTTTAAAAAATTATCATATAGACACTCTCAATAAATCTGTGGATGACCATCTAGCACTTTTAGCTCTGTTTCTTCATCTGCTTAACTCTCACACTCTAGGCTTTGTCATCACTGCAGAGCACTCTACCTCTGAAATCTAACCTCTCATATACACTGATCAAAATCTCCTGCTTGTCATTCTCATTCCTCTTATGCTTGCTCTTCAACCTCAGTGAGCCTCCAATCCACTTTTATCTCTATTGTCTCCTAATCCACAAACTCCCCCCATCTTTACTTCCTATCGAGCTTGATCTCATGGTCCTTTCATTGAGCCATCCTCTTACCTACACCCCCAGTAACTATTTCCCCACTGTACCAGACTAGCAAAACCCTGTACCATCCCATCTATCTGCCTTCTCTATTCCTACACCTAGATGGCTTAGGACTACTGAAAATGTCTCACAGATCAATGCCATCACAAACTTAGATTCTCTGGCCTCAGCTGGGGCTTCAGCATCACCCAGCAATACTTTCCCCAATCCTCTCCTCAAGGTCCCTTAGGCTTAGGCTATCATACTTTCTCTCACGTTCAAATGACCAATTTGCCCTGGACTCTTCAGAGAAATGAAGAGGTGTGAATCTATGTTCTCAACTCTTTGCTGCACCAACACACTTAACTTGTCCACCATCCTGAATTCCTTCCCTCTAGACCCAGAAAAACAGTTGCTTCTCTCCAATCCATCAGCAGTGTTCAGGATCCATCCCTGCACCTTCCACCTCACCGATTCTACAAAAACCAAACCCTGAGCAAGCCAGCCACATTGTATGACTTTCTTCGCTGCTCTTTAACCATGGCTATGTTGCTTAACCTGAGCTTCCCCATCTTCAAAATGGTGATATCCTTGCAAGGTTGTTGTGAGTGTAACAGATCTAGAAGTGCCTGACATTTGGCAGTCATTTCATAAATGGTAGCAATTATTAGATTAAGTTAATAGCCTGAAGGTGAAAGGCAGTGACAAGAGATAGAATACAGGGTTGGAGACATTTAGTGGGGGGCTGGGGGTGAGCGAGGTGGGGAAGGGAAGCATACCTGAAAAGAGAAAGAGGAAATAATTTCCCTTAACCTAAAATGTTCCAATCCTTCTGTGAATATATCCAATTGCCTTGTGAATTACAGTAATTAAATGTATGACCACTCTGCTATTCTCACCATAGTATGGATACTGCAACTCCTCTTACAGTATAACCCTCTCCAAGAGGAAGATGTGCTCTATGTTCTAAGGCTTGGCCAACAAGGAAAACTAACAAATCTTCCCTCTATTAAGCTAGAATTAAAGTGATATACATTAAAAAGGAATTATAGCCATGTTGAACCATTAGAGGTATCAAACAAAAGTATTCAATTTATGATTCCATTACTGGGACAGAAGCACTTCAAGGTGAGAGCCTGAGCATGTTGTGCTAGAAATAAGCAAAAACTGCAGGCAAACACTGAAGGGACAGTGGAGGAAATGTCAAAAGGACACAGGAGCTGGCCTGAAGGGGCTCCTAAAGGACAAATCCAGGACAATTTGAGCATCAAAAAGAATAATGATGGTGGTAACAGATTCTAGCACAATTAATCAAAAAAAGAAAAGAAAAAGTCCTTATGTCTGGAAAACAAAATTTAAAAAAAAAAAAAAAGTAGGAGCTCCAAAAAAGAAAAAAAGAGAACTCTTACAGAATAATACAGTTAATAAATATAGAAGGAATGAAATAACTAGACAATCACCACTTTACACAATCCAAAAGTAAAAATCATCCCCATGATACAAAAAACACTGGGTGGAGATGCCTGGGTGGCTCAGTTGGTTAGGCTTCGGTTCAGGTCATGATCCCAGCGTCCTGGGATCGAGTCCCACATCGGGCTCCTTGCTCAGCAGGGAGCCTGCTTTTCCCTCTGCCTCTGCCTGCCACTCTGTCTGCCTCTGCTCACTCTCTCGCTCTTTCTATCTCTGACAAATAAATAAATAAAATCTTTAAAAAAAAAAAACAAAAAAAACACTGGGTGAAGAATTAACAGGCTATCTGCAAGGAGAGGACATCTGCATAGGCCCAACGTATTATTCCACAGGTTACTTAATTTTTAATTGCAAAGATTGCCAAGGGAAAATGTGCCTTTATAGTGGAGATATCTGGCAGTTGCCCTCATGATCAAGTGATGGAGCTTAACGTCAATAGTGAGAATAACCTGACGTTATGTGGGGGCTGGATGGCAGTAAGCACACAGCATCAGCCGTGCAGCATACACCCAAGAGTGGTCTACTGAATTAATGGAGGAGAAAACAATAAGACAATTAGTCCATAGTCTTACTACTCAAAATGCCATCTAAAGACTGGAACCACATCATCTGGGGGCTTGTTCAAAATACAGACTCTCAGGCTCCCCTCCAGACAACCGAATCATAATTTACATTTTAACAAGATCCTCTACTGATTCACAGGTACAACATTTGAGAAGCCATGTACAAGACAAAATACCTAACCTTTCCAAAAAAATCAATGTCATAAAATTTTTAAATATGGCCGTGTGGGAGGGGCTGTTCTTAATTTAGTGAGACATTACCACTAAAAGCAATGAGTACTTTGTGACTGAATCCTGGAGCAGAAGGGAAAAATTTATAATAATACATTTCAGGGGGACAAACTGGGAAAATCTGAATGTATCTTTTATTATGTATTATTTATTATGTACCTTTTATTAAGAGACACGGAATTGGGTGCCTGGGTGGCTCAGTGGGTTAAAGCCTCTGCCTTCAGCTCAGGTCATGACCCCAGGGTCTAACTTTATCAATAAAATCAGCTAAAAGTTATTCCATAAAATGAAGCTAATGTTTTTATGGACCACATTTTATTTTGAAGAATAAAGGTCTTCATATGATCCAAGGGCATTCTATGACAATTTTAAGTCAAAGTAAGAAGGCAGAACAATTTTCACTTCTTGTTTTTATTTGGTACCTTGAAGAAAAAGTGTTTACTAAGGTAATAAGTGACCTTTCCTCAAGGTAAAAGCATTTTAGTTCTTCAGTTTAATCTTAGTAAACCAGTATAAAGTACTGAAGATTAGCAAAATGAAGCTATTAAAAATGACTTACAGAATCAAATTTAATACCAAGAAAATCTGGAAATAATTTTGTCAAGCTACCTCAAACTCTTTTCATTAGAAAAGTTGTGAGAAACCATGTTTTCATGGGAGTTACTGAACACAGTTTTCTGGAAGTACTTAGACAAAAAATGAGCACCTATCTTTTTGGCTTCAGTGGACCTGTGCCTAGATAAAACAGGACTGACTCCAAGAGATGGATGATAGTCTACCCCAATTATTCTGTTAGATTCTAAAGCAGTCTCTCCTAAAGGTTGCCAACTATAGCCAGCAGGCCAAATCAAGCCTACAATGTATTTTCATAAATATAGTTTTACTGGAACACAGCCATGCTCAGTCACTTATGTACTGTATTTAGAGCTGAAAAATTGCAGCAAAGACCATAAGGCCCACAAAGCCTAAAATATTTACTGTTTGGTCTTTTACAGAAAAAAAATTGCCAATTCCTACTCTAGACAAGCAATCCACAAAAGGAATAAAACCTGTTCAGGACTCACCTGAGGTGTTGTCTTTTTGTATTGATCACCTCCATCTATCACATCCCTCATGATTTTTCCCTTAAGAAATTCATACTCTTCTGGACTCAAGTGAATAGACTCCATGGTTTTTCCACAGCCCAAACATTGACCACTGTAATTACAACAGTTTGTATTAAATAGTATCCTGGAAAAAAATTTTTCCTAAAATGAATAATCCTAGGACAAGAGGAAATTGAAGAGTAATGAAAAAAGAACATTATAATCTTTGTGATCATCACATGCATCCAATTTTTTTTTTTAAGATTTTATTTATTTATTTGTCAGAGAGAGAGGGAGAGAGAGCGAGCACAGGCAGACAGAGTGGCAGGCAGAGGCAGAGGGAGAAGCAGGCTCCCTGCCGAGCAAGGAGCCCGATGTGGGACTCGAACCCAGGACGCTGGGATCATGACCCGAGCCGAAGGCAGCCGCTTAACCAACTGAGCCACCCAGGTGTCCCAATAAAGGATTTTTAAAAAAATTTTTTTTAAATTTATTTATTTGTCAGAGAGAGAGGGAGAGAGAGCAAGCGAGCACAGGCAGACCATCCAATTTTTTATAAATCTGATAATAACACACATTAGATGTGCCAGAAAAATCCGAAAAAGTAGACTGCTGGGCACCCAGATTAAAGTTTTTAAAGTCATTCTCAAAACACAACTGGGTTCCAATTCTGTAGAGGAAAATATCTTCAGGGCTTCACACAAGGCTCATACCACTTTATGGGAAAAACATTTTGAGCACTGGAAATTCTCCATATTCCAAATATGGCTTTTTTTCTTATGTACTCTTATTATTCTATCTCTAATGTAGTCTTAAAAATGTTTTGATCAGTAGCAACAAAACCTACTAAACTCACATCAAGAAAGTTAAAAATTAAATTTTGGTCTTTACCTTTCCTTGATTGTTGTGAACTGTCCTTTCCATTGTTCTCCAGGAACACTACAAAAAAAGATTGCAAAACTAGATCAGTAGGAGGTCAGATTCCTACAGAACCAAAAGATAAGCATTTCATTTAGAAACTCAGCAGGCAAGAGCTCTGAAAAGTTCAGAATAGTTCCTTACAATGGTTTAATCAGAAGAGTGGGTGATCCCCACTCTTCTTAGCCCCTACACTGTGAGGGGGCTAAGGAGATAATGGTACCCTACTCTGGACCTCCTCCTTCCTTCACTTCTCCTTTGGTCATCCGACCTTCATCTTTATTTTTTTTTAAGATTTTATTTATTTATTTGACAGACAGAGACCCCAAGTAGGCAGAGAGGCAGGCGGGGGTGGGCGGGGGGAGCAGACTCCCCGCTGAGCAGAGTCCTCTGTCTTAACCCACTGAGCCACCCAGGTGCCCCAACCTTCATCTTTGTATCTAAATCTGCCTTCAGGGGACCCAGTAGCTGACATTAATAGTGTAACCTATAAATCAGACTCAACTCTAACCTTCTCCATTGAGCTACCAGAGACTATTTCTCCCCAAAGTAATTTCTTCCCTTATACTATCTTCTTATGTACTACTATAAACTGTTAAGTATTATATTCCCAATTAGAGTGTGAATCCCATCTTAATAGCACTTCTATCACCAAATGCCCACAGCGCCTAGCCAAATGGAGGCATTCAAAACTACTTCATTTATTTGCTCAAATTATCCTTTCCTTCCTCTTACTTATACTACTGTCAGCTTCTACTGATTTGATTGCCTTCTCTCCTTCCCTAGTTAAATCAAGATCTCAACTCTCATTCAAACCTATAATTGCCTCCAAATAGATCTCATTTCCCATCTTAATCCCTCTTCAACTTTTTTTTGTGTGTGTTGGCAGTTACCTTTCTAAAACTCTACTCCAAGGTAACAGAATAAAGTCCAAAATCCTTATCATTCAAGATTTTCACAATCTAGCCCCTCTAGTGATATTCAATAAATTTGTCAAATAATATAATTAAGCATGGTTGCTACTTCAAAGATCTGTAGAGAGTATATAGTAGAAAGGAGAAAAACAGAAAAGGAATTAAATTTTTAGGAAAAGAGCCTGAAACAAATTAGTATTGAAAAAATAGGTGAATAAAAGGCTGAAGCAATTGGGGCGCCTGGGTGGCTCAGTGGGTTAAGCCTCTGCCTTTGGCTCAGGTCGGGGTCATGCGATCCAGACCCACATCGGGCTCCCTGCTCCGTGGGGAGCCTGGTTCCCCCTCTCTCTGCCTGCCTCTCTGCCTACTTCTGATCTCTCTCTCTCTGTCAAATAAATAAATAAAATCTTAAAATAAAAAAAAATAAAAAGACTGAAGCAATAAATAGGCACATATCCAGTAACATGAATAAAAGCAAAGGGAAAGCAGAGAGCCTTGGAGAGAGCAGGTGGATGATGGAAAGATCCAAAACGAACTGAACAATGAGATTTTCCATTTTTAACACTTGAAGATCACTGATCAGGATACCTCCATCTGCTCCAACCATCCAAGTTAGTGAAATGCATAGCTTAAACTGATACCAGTCACTAGGTTTCTGAAGAACTTCTTAAATACTAATATGACCCAAAGACAGCTCCAGTTTTCTTGCTATGAACTCTAGCAACAAAAACTATTTGTAAGTATATCATATAGAACACCTCAGAAAAAAAAACAGATGATCCTTCTACAAAGAAAAAATACATGAAAACATACAAGTGCTTGATAACTTCCCTTTTATGTGATGAATGGAGAATAGAAATTGTTTATGTTATTACTTTTTTAAAGAGGAGGAAATTTTTCTTTAATTTTATTTAATTTTTAAAAAAAAATTAAGGATTTTATTTATTTGCGAGAGAGAGAGCAAGAGAGCACAAGCAGGGACAGTGGGAGCCAGAGGGAGAAGCAGGTTCCCTGCTAAGTAAGCAAGGAGTCCGATGTGGGACTCAATCCCAGGACCCTGGGATCATGACCTGAGCAGAATGCAGTTGCTTAACCAAATGAGTCACCCAGGTATCCCAAAATTTTGTTCTTAAAGGGAAACAAATCTGAGAGAAGGAAAGAAGTGTAATCTGAATAGAGTAATTCTCAAAAACAACAACAAAAGGAGGTGGCTGCTTTTAGGTAGAGGTATTAAAATAAAAACATACATATAAAGAAATATCAAAATTACCTCTCAAACCATGTTTTGATACTGTGGGCAAGTGATTCCTCAGGATACAGATGATTATTTCTTAGATACAAAAGAATGTCAAGTAGCTTATTTGAATACTGATCATCTTTCACGTTTTTTCCAAAATCAAAGAATGCTTTTAAAGTTCTGAACATAGGAATAAGATCACGACCTAACAATTCCTGATACAAATTCCAAGCGAGGCTTACGTCTTGATGGAGGAGGGCTCCCTCAATACAATCACTGTAGTTCCTTACTGAAGGGATTATGACTTTTTTGACATCCTCTAACAGCAGCAAAGCTTCTTTCCATCTATCTGAGTGGACTAATCCCTGGATGAGGAGAGTATAGGCTCCAGGTTCTAATCTCTTATATCTGACTTTCATGATCTCATAGACATCAATAACTTCTGATGTCTGCTTATGAAAGACGCAGAGATACAAATACCTGACCAGCAAGTCATAGCCTACAATACCGTTGTTTTTTGCAGCTACCCAGGCTAAGAGAGATTTGGCCACATCTAAAGAGCTACCGGAGTGCGCCATTTGTGAAATGATCCAACTTGCAAAATTAGCCTTTCCTTTGAAATCTTCCTTGAGTTTATCCCACTCTTCTGAATTCAAAGGTTTTGTTGGAAGTTGAATAGTGTTCCTTACAGGTGGCAAGGCATGATCTTCCCTGGGAGGATTCATCTGTGATCTCTTCCTAGCCGCTCCAGCTGCAAACAGATAGGAACCAGAAGAAACTTCCTTATTACCGCCTTCATCTCGTTTCCTGAGATATCTGGACTTGGCAACCAGCAGATTCACTGCTTTAGTATTTTGTGCAGACACTGTTTTAAGAGAAAACCACTTCTGTTGCTCCCGGATGCCATAACAGTCTTTGAGAAAGAAAGAGAGGTAAGAGTGTCCCGGGCTTAAGCCAAGGTATGGGTTGCTCTTCCAAAGCTTGGGAAAGCTTCGAATACCCGTGAAACACAAAGTCATCATGCGGTGAGATCAGCACCAGACAGGATGGTGTTCACAAAACCCCTACTTCTACAGCATAATTAAGGAACTGGGAGTGGGGGCAGAGAACCGAAGCACCACTTCTTAAAAGATGATTTTCAGTTTCTCACAGACTAATCAGGGGTCTGCTTTTGGGGCTACTTAACGCAACGAAGTCTGCTGAGTTCTCGCCGTTAAACAACCATCCGGGGACATTCGACATCGGTCGCAAGTTCTAAAACCTGGGTACAGGGCAGGAATCCTCTGGTGTCTGATATATTCCAAACTGTGAACCTGAGGAAAAAAAGCACAAGGAGGCCCGTCCAGTTTGATGCGCGTGGAACACAACAGCCCTTGAAAAAGAGGCATGATCCCATGGGAGCCTTGCTGAAGGAGGGACGCCCCAACCCCAGACCTAGGAGCAGCATGGACAGCGGCGGCCATGGACCGGCATCTAGCGGCCCTGGACTGGCATAACAACCCTCCCAGGCCGCCAAACGCGTCAGGTGATGATATGAGGGCGGGAGCGTTGGGGAGAGAGCCGAACTGACAATTCAAATAAGGAAGGGGGATTCACGAAGGGCACTGCCGGCCGCGTACAGATCGCTTAGAACCGAAGTTCCCTCCATTCAACAACTCACCTCAGCACTCACGCTTAAGGCAACCATAAGCACGACGACTACCGCATCCACAATGCACCGCGAGGGCCCAGGCCCCCGGGCGTGGCTGAACCCCACGCAGGCGTTCCGCCGGGCCGGACGGCGATAAAAACACAATTGTGAAGCTGTTAGTGGCGGAGGGGGCTGTTGAGGACGTCTGCTACGTTCAGGGAAACTTTAGGGCTTCTAGATATCTGCAGTGAGCGATGAAAAGAAATTGTGAAGCAAAAGAGCTCTTTTTCAGGCCGGAAGCGCCGTAGGACTCCTGAATCACGTGGTACACAGGTGCCAAAGTCCCAGGTTAAAGAAATAAAGACGTGGGCTTCCTTATCCTGCACCTTTAAAATTGGACTTAGGGAAGTTGGGCTCTGCCTTACAGATAATTTTTCGGTCTGTTTCAGGTCGGCGTTTCCCGCTGTTAACGTGATCGCCTTACTCTCCGCTGTAGCTATAATAGGTTTCTGCCTGATTAGCCCACTTCCGCCCGTGTCCAAGATGGCGCTCGAGCGTTCCTGACCTTTACGGGGTTGGGCGGTGATTGCAGTCTGAGCTAGTAGGGGGTGGAGCGGTTAGTGAACCGCAAATGCAGGCGCTGCTGCGCGGGAGTCAGCCATGGACTGGAAAGAAATTCTTCGCCGGCGGTTAGCGTCACCCAGCACAGGTACCTACAGTGAGTTTGGGAGGGGCTGCTCGCAGAGTTAGGTCGGCCCTAAACTCCAGCAGGTAGGGGGGAGATCGGGGAGGAGCAGCCACTGGGAGCCGCGCTTTACGCTTCTTTAAAAGCTCTCTTGACAAAGGCAAATGGGACGTGATTTAGGGGTACTGAGAGGTTTGACCCACACTTCCCGGGAAAAGGATTGCGGGAATGAAGAACTATCTTAGCACTCACTTACGTGGCCTTGACTAAGGCTTTTGAGGGATAATTGAGGACCTCGGTTCCAACCGCTCTTCGATCCTACCACAACCTATAACCCACTGATTGATCTTAATGCTTTTTTACTAACACATTTTTCACTTCCCTCCTTATGCATTTTAGATTTTATAATCAATTTTTCCTTATTCTTTTCCCCCTCTTTCACACTTGCTTGTTAATCAGCCTGGCTAAAGCTTTTATTCCACATAAACCCTCGGGGCAGCCGAAAGTGGCTGGAGAAAAAGGGAACCGTGGTAAATTGTCTCACTTTGAATTCATGTCCACTAACTTAAAGTAAAAGTCTCGGTTATTCATTTGCACATATTCCGCGTTTCCCTCCGTAGTCATTCTCCTACACTCTAAGGCAGTTCTCATCATCCAGACCTCTAGTTTTCCAGTATGTGCTATCTACTCCTTATCTTCAGTTGATGAGCTTGTGTATATATTTGAGAAAGTCAGTGCAAAGAAAAACCTCACCTGTTCCCACTTACCATTTCTATCAGCCCTTTCCCCACCATAGATCCCCGTATACTTGGCCTTTACTGTTCAAAATGAACTGTCCATACTCGTATTTGAGACAATTCCTCCACTCCAACAGCAGATCGTGTTCCCTTTCTTTTATTCACTGACTTCACTCTGTTCTTATCTTCTCTCTCATATATCATCAAGTTTTCCTTCTCCACGGGATCATTTCCATCAGCTTTGACAAACATGCTGTAATATACTCCATATAAGAAATATCATTGCAGGGACGCCTGGGTGGCTCAGTGGGTTAAAGCCTTTGCCTTCGGCTCATGTCATGATCCCAGGGTCCTGGGATCAAGCCCGGAATCAGGCTCTCTGCTCAGCAGGGAGCCAGCTTTCCCTCCCCTCCCACCCCCCTCTGCCTACTTGTGATCTCTGTCAAATAAATAAATAAAATCTTAAAAAAAAAAAAAAGTCACCTGTACTTATACTTTCTTCTCTCCTTTTTTTTTAAAGATTTTATTTGTTTATTTGACAGAGACCACAAGTAGGCAGACAGGCAGAGAGAAGAGGAAGCAGGCTCCCCACCGAGCAGAGAGCCCAGATGTGGGGATTGATCCCAGGACCCTGGGATCATGACCTGAGCCAAAGGCAAAGGCTTTAACCCACTGAGCCACCCAGGCGCCCCTCTCCTTTTTTTTTTTTTTTTTTTTGGCTGTCAAAAAAAGGTATTTTTTATTGAAGTAAATTTGCTTTATTTTTTTTTAAATTTTATTTAAATTCAATTACTTAACATATAATGTATTATTGGTTTCAGAGGCACAGGTTTGTGATTCATCAATCTTATATAATACCCAGTGTTCATTACATCCCATGCCCTCCTTAGTGTATATCACCCAGTTACCTCATCCCTCCATCCTTCCTTCCCTCTAGCAACCCTGTTTGTTTCCTGTGATTAAAAGTCTCTTATGTTTTTTCTCCCTCTCTGGTTTCATCTTGTTTCCTTTTTCTTCTCTTCCCCTATGATCCTCTGTTTTGTTTCTTAAATTCTGCATGTGAGTGAGATATAATTGTCTTTCTCTGATGACTTATTTCGCTCAGCATAATACCTTCTAATTCCATCCACATCATTGCAAATGGCAAGATTTCATTTTTTGATGGCTGTGTAATATTCCATGATATATATACCATATCTTCTTTATCCATTCATCTGTCAGTGGACATCTGAGCTCTTTCCATAGTTTAGTTATTGTGGATATTGCTGCTATAAACACTGGGATGCTTGTGTCCCTTAAGATCACTATATTTGTATCTTTGGGGTAAATACCCACTGCACTGCATCCGTATTATGTACCAAGTACTGTTCTAGGCTATAGCAGTAAACAAAGCAGACAAAGTCTTTGTCCTTGTGGTACTTAGGCTTTAGTATTGGGAGAGATGATAAATAATAAGCAAATCATTTTGGTTGTACAACTTGTATTTAAGGCTGTTTTCTTCATCAGTGTGCCAGATCCCATTTTTGCTACTCAGAGTTGTTTTCTTGCAGTTGTCTCCTCTCTCCTGCATCAGTTTTTTTTCCTCAGTCATTCCTATCACTGTATGAACATGGTGGTATTTCTCTCACCCTAAAGAAACTTTTTGTTTCTTGTCTTAACTTCTACCTCTACCTATGCCTCACTTCCCTGCTCCCCTTACAGCAATGCTTGTTAGAAGAAGTGTTGATTAAATCTGTGCTGTAATTACTGCTTGTCAAGATCATCAGTGATCTCCACTGTTGTTCCAGTGGTCAGTTTTTAGTCCTCACTTTATTTGGCTTGCCGGCATTCCCTGCCAGGATATTGTAGTTGGCTCTCCCCCTAAACATACTTTCCTCTCTTGGTTTCTGGAAGTCATACTCCCTCGGTTTTCTTCCCACCCCACCAGTCATGCCTTCTCAGTCTTTGTTTTCTTCTCCCCAGCAACTCAGCATTGGAGTGCCCAAAAGCTAAGGAAGTCCTTGGTCAGCTTCTGTTCTCTATCTAAACCCACCTTCATGGTGAAATTTGCCATTCTTATGGCTTTAAATAATGTATATTTGCTGTTGTCACCTAAATTTATATCTCCACTTTCCAAATGCCAGTTTCATATATTTCATTGCCTAATCATATATTTCATTGCCTACTTGACATGGCCACTTGTCAAGTGGCCATGTCAAGTGACTCTAATAGGTATCTTAATCCTAAACTTGTCCAAAACTGAACTCCTGGTCTCCTTTCTAACTTGCTGACTTGTTACTTTCCCCATCTGCTCAGGTCAAAACCTTTGGAGATCTCTTCAACTGTTCTTTTTGTCTGATGCCCACATGCAGTTGTCTGCAAATCCTGAGACCAAGAAAATATATCCAGAAAATTTACTTGTACCTCTATTGCAGCCACCACAATCCGCGGCCATCACCATCTGTCACCTGGACATTAGCCTCCCTCACCAGAATAAAAGCCAGGGTCTTTCTAATGACCCAATGGCCTTGACTCTCATTACCTGCCTTCCCTCATCTACTCTTTCCTCTGGCTCACTCTGCTGCAGCCACACTGAATGCCTCCTTCTTTCCTGGATATACCAGGCACACTCCTGTCTTCAGGCCTTGGTGCTGGCTGTGTCCTTGCCTGGTATGCACTTCCCCCTGTTTATCTGCATAGACTGCTTCCTTGCCTTCTTCAAATTTTTTGCTCAGTTTCATCTCAGTGAGGCTTTCCTTGACACTGTTGAAAGCCATATGTAGGTGTGGACACATGTGTACATGTCCACTCATACTTATACTTGCTTGTCCCTAGAATAGTTGAATGAAAAAGAATAAGTGAAATCATGAAAATGACTCCAGGGATTTGGGCTGGGGTGACTAGATGAATACCACTAACTGGGATGGAAATACGGAATTAGAAGAAGAATAGTAAGGTGAGGGATGGGAAAATTATTTTAGATATGTTGGAGGTGAGGATGAAAATATTTTGTTTTGAATGTATGAATTTCAAGTTCAAGAACAATGTCTGAGTTAGTGACATACATTTGGGACTCAGAAGCCAAACTACTAAGTTGAAAATGAGGAAAAAAGATTTATAAAAAAGAAATGGCCAGAAAATAAGAATAAACAGTTAAGGTTAAAAATTAACTTGGCACATGTGGCAGAAATGCAGGGGAACAGCTCTGGCACATTGGAAAGAAGTGAGACCAGGAGAAGGAAAATAAACTATTGAGAAAATAGGTCACAGATCTGAAGATTTCAGTGAGGCTGTCGTGTAGGTATCATGACAGGTTTTGAATAACCAGGAGAGAAAAATTATCTGAGAGTGTATTTAAGTTTATTTAGGAGCAGATAAGATCTGTGGTCTTGCCATGGAACCAAGTGACAGAGGTGACCCCTCTTAAGAGCTGAGGGGTCACGGTTACTCATAAACATTTATCCTTCCTTGACGATTGCAGGACCTTGAGCTGAAAAACAGTATGCACCAGTTGCTGTGGTCAATACACAGTGCAAGGGACGGACTGAAGGAGTCCGCTTGGTGCGGAGACAGCTGTAGGCCAGTAGCAGGCCGGCTGGGGACTAAGAGCAGCCTGAGATGGAAGATGTTTCCATTATGTATAGGAACAGTGATTGCAAGGACGAAACTTCATGAGGTCAAGGGCTGGATCTGTTTTCTCACCATGCTGGCCCTAGTGTCTAGTACTGTTCTGTACACACTAGGTGCTCAAGAAGTACTTTTGATGGAATGAATCATGAACATACCAGAAGTCTGGAAGAAAGTGACTTGAGGAAGACACAAGTATAGTGACAAAAAGAAGTAGAGTTGGTTGAAGATGCAGGTGAGGCTCTTCCGAGTCTTGGTGCTTCAAGAAAATGAATGTAGATGTTCAGTGTATAGGCACAAATTTGAATGTCTTTTTTGCACTGTAATTAAACCATAGTAAAAACAAATACTGATTTTAAGGGGTGCCTGGGTAGCGCAGTTGGTTTGAGCACCCATCTCCTGATTTTGGTTGAGGTCGTGATCTCAGGGTCGTGAGATTGAACCTGGTGTTGGGTTCCACGCTGGGTGTGGAGCCTGCTTAAGATTATCTCTCTCTTTCTCTCTCTCCCTCTCCTCTTCCCCTTCTTCTCTCTCTAAAAAAATAAGTAGGTAAAAATACTGATTTTGAAAGTGCTTTTCCCCCTTCAATCTGTTTTGTTACCAGAAAAAAAAAGTGAACAAGAATTAAAAGATGAAGAAATGGATTTGTTTACCAAATACTACTCAGAATGGAAAGGGGATAGAAAAAGCACAAATGAATTCTATAAGACCATTCCCCGGTTTTATTACAGGGTAAGTGGTATCTAAGCAAATGTCTCATGGGATTTATAAATGAAATGTTAACTTTTAAAATGGGATCAGAATCTTTTATATAAATAAATAGAGGTTATATTTTAAATTTTATATATTCTTTCATTGTATTTGATCTTATCATTGTTTTGAAATTGATAAAATCTCAAGTTTTTTCTCTTAAATTTCTTTTAAAGTTTTGATATGAATTGGTATAAGCATACAAAGTTGTTTCTTGGCCCCCTTTTTCTGAGTTATAGGCTTTTCCTTCCTATTTTTTCTTATGGATATTAGCAGTAGGTATTCCATTGGATCATGTGTCTAGGTTTACTTTGCTGATTACCATTTTTAACTTTGTCTTTTACCTGTGTTCTTAAGGTGTAATACATTTTGCTCAAGGTTAAACTGAAAAATAGATTAAAATGGAAAACTTGAAGAGTTATACTTACGTTTGCTTGTGCCAAAACCATAAAGAACTCTTTGAAAGAGAATATAAAAGACAGGAAGACCTTAAGAAAGCTACTTACAGCTGAAATTGAAGGCCACTGAAAAGAATAAGACCTATTTAGTATTATGTAAGATGTGACCACTATAGAAAAGTTAACTGTGAAATTTTGGCTGCATCTCTCTTAGTTTGCTACCTTTTAAACTCAATTATAACATTACTTACAAAGATAGTAAACGTTGTTTTGCTTATACTTATGACCAATGTATTAATATAAGTGAATTATCTAGATAGTTGTAACATTTCTTCAAGTACAAGCCTTTTCCAAGTGAACCATTTTTATTGGAAACCTTTCTGTAATACTATTTCCCAGTCTTTTGAGAGTTATATGACTACGGGTGTCTAGCTGCCCTAGGGTCAGTAAAACATATGATTCTTGATCTTGGGATATGAGTTCAAGCCCCATGTTGGGTGTAGAGATTATTTAAAAATAAAATCTTAAAAAAAAATTATATGACTAATCCACATTTGTCATGGAAAAGAGAAAAAATAGCTGATATTTTTCCCATAACATTGCACAGAGATGTAAATAAATATTTCTACATGAATCCTTCTCCATACTTCTGTGTACACATGTGTTTAATAACTGGGATCATACCATATATACTTCTCCCACTTTATGCATTTCACACTTTCTTAAACAGAGTCCACTAGACAATTGAAAATCTTTTATAGTCTAGGGGAGCAGGAAGGGAATTGATGATTATTGAGTGCCGATGTACTTCAGAGCACTTTATATTCATGATCTCATTTAATCAGGATTATGAAATAGTATCTTACCCAGAAACAGCCCTTAGATGTTGACATGACCCCATTTCTGAACCAAGGACTCAACTTTCCTATACTGGAAGTACCAGTACCAACCTTTTGATCTCCCCTGTGGTTCCTGAGGAATTCCTTTTACCCCATTTCTGTCTCTTCTCTCTGTGACAGCTTCCAGATCCCACACGGTCTCCTGTCTGCAGATGTGGATTTGTGGAATGTTCTTCTGTTTCTTCTTCTCTCTCTGTCTTCCCCCTGCTTTGGAGAAACCACCTGCCATCTTTAGTTACCACTTCTCTCCTTGGCTGATTCCTGGCTGACTAGCGGAGCACGATCACAGTCTCAGCCCCAGCCTTACCTTCTAATGCTTCCTCCTTTTCCATTCCTTTGGGTGGGAGGGATGGCATCTTAGTTCTTGGAAATGAAAGAACAAATTTGACTATGGTTGCTTAGCTAGGTTTAACGGGGCAGAGTTACAGACAACAAAGAAATCCTCGAAGCAAATTGTTTGAGGTTGAGCTGGAACCAGTCATTTAAAGCCCTGTTTATGGAAATCACCCCAGTGAGCAGACTGTCTGCCTAGGAGGTGAATATAACAGACCCGGGCTTGACCATCTCCAAGAAGTAAGATCATTCAAGCTCAAAAGGCATACTTTGCTAAGACCGAGTATCTTCAGTTAGTTCTTATTTAATTCTTTGTCATTCTAAAGTTAGAGTGGAAAGAGTGCTCTAAGAATATAAAATCAAACTTGGGCTAGACCGTTAGCTCTTTCTAGGCAGGGATCTGGCCTTGCGGATCATTGAATTCTCTGTGGGTCTCTTTTTGTTAAATGAACTTTCTGAATGAATAATAACTTGAAGTTAAGCAAAATTGAGATACAAAACATCATTTGAGGCAATGCAATATGTAGTTATTTTATGAGGCCCAATATATTTTACTTAATCCAATAATAGTCTAGAATTGAAGTGTAGAAATTAACTCTAGTGTATTTTTAGCTGCCAGCTGAAGATGAAGTCTTACTACAAAAATTAAGAGAGGAATCCAGAGCTGTCTTTCTGCAGAGGAAAAGCAGAGAACTGTTAGATAATGAAGAATTACAGGTAAGAAAAGGATTAAAGGTTGCTTTGGACCTTAGCCATTTTTTAATTTATACTAAAGTCATACAGGATCTTAGGGTGTCTTAATGGAGCCACAGCTGCTGAGTGGGTGAACACACAGGCCCTGGAGCAGTGAGTCCTACCAAAATCAACCACAGAGATTGCGTGGGCACCAGCTCCCCAAGATCTGGTTTTGTTTTGTTTTGTTTTTTAAGTCCCTACATGATTCTAATGTGAGGCCAATGTTGAGAAACACTACTGTAGGGTCAGACTTTGGGGGTTCACATCCTAGCCATGCTCTGTGACCTTGGGCAATGGACTTAACATTTCTGTGCTTCAGTTGTCATCTGTAACATAGGGATAACAGTATCTATCTGCATCACATGGTTATATGGATTAAAGAGGTACTGTAGGGTGGGGGGATGGGGTAACTGGGTGATGGGCATTAAGGAGGGCACATGTTGTGATGAGCACTGGGTATTATATGCAACTAATGAATCGTTGAACACAACATCAGAAACTAATGATGTACTATATGTTGGCTAATTGAACACAATAATTTTAAAAAGCTTAAATAAAAAATAAAAAAAATAAAGAGGTTCCATATATGAAAACTTTAAACTTGGGCATTCAGTAAATACCAGCTATTTGTATTATGTTATTAGTAAGCAAAAGGATAATAGGGAATGAGATTCATCTTACTACTAAATCTCTGCTATCAGACTATCATTTTAATAGAAATAACACATTTAACTGATGTTAAATTTTGTTTTATTAACTATAACATCTTCATTTCTGCAATTCTCCTAAGAACTTATGGTTTTTGTTGGATAAGCACCAGACACCTCCTATGATTGGAGAGGAAGCAATGATTAATTATGAAAATTTTCTAAAGGTTGGTGACAAAGCTGGACCAAAGTGCAAGTAAGTTTCATTTAAGTATAATTAACAAAGGAGTATGTTATGTTAAGCATTTTAAATGCCGGAAATAAATGTCAATGAAAATATAAGTCAATTGTGTGACAATTTGAGTCCTTTCAGTTATTAATGAAATTTAAAAATTATTTAGTCAAGCAAATTACATTGGTATGAAGTTATTAAAAGAAACAAATAGTTTAGAAGGAAAAAATGAAACAAGATGGGATCGGAGGGAGCAAACCATAAGAGACTCTTAATCTCAAAAAACAAACTGAAGGTTGCTGGGGACTAGGGAGTAGGGGTAGGGAGAGGGTGGCTGGGTTATGGACATTGGGGAGGGTATGTGCTATGGTGAGTGCTGTGAAATGTGTAAGCCTGATGACTCACAAACCTGCACCCCTGGGGCAAATAATACATTATATGTTAATAAAAATAATTTTTAAAAATAATAGTTTATAATATAGTGTATTTATATACTATACAACTATATATATATGTAGTACATTTGTATACAAGAGTATAGGTTTTCATTCTTTTTTGGGTTGTTTTAGCCTTTCATTCTTAAGACGATAAAATTCAAAGATGTCTGACAGTATTTTAAATTTTGAACTGTGGTTCTCACTTTTATTTTTTTCATTTTGATTTTTAATTGTTTGAATTCATGCAGTTTGCTAATTCAATATGTTTGCTCTGTTGGGAGATAATTTTAATCTTTATTTCCCTTCCTTAGGCAGTTTTTCACAGCAAAAGTCTTCGCTAAACTCCTTCATACAGACTCTTATGGAAGAATTTCTATCATGCAGTTCTTCAATTATGTCATGAGAAAAGGTGATTTCGTTTTCATTGTGTTTAAACTCTTATCTGGTAATCAAGGAGGTTTTGGTACATGCTTTTACAATATTTCTTCTATGTGAAACAACTCTCTTAGTAAGTTTGAATAAATAGCAGAATTTCTTTCTTTTTTTTTTTTCTTTTGTAAAAGAGAGAACAGAACACACATGAGTCAGGGTTGGAGGGTAGGTGTTGGGACAGAGGGAGACAGAGAATCCCAAGCAGGATCCATGCCCAGCAGGGAGCCCAACACACAGCTGGATATCAGGACCCTGAGACCATGACCAGAGCCAGAATCAAGAGTGAGATGCTTAACTGAGCCACCCACACACCCCTGGAGAGCAGAATTTCTTACTTTTTGATGCAGACTTATTTTTTATTTTTCTGATTCTCTCCTGGAGGAACTTACTAGAGCCAAGATTTTCTACCATAAATTTGGGTTCATTATTATAAATAACACAAAACAAAAACATGTATCCTAAAGATACTAGCTAAGAGTTATATATTAAAAGCTGAACCAAGAGGGGCGCCTGGGTGGCTCAGTGGGTTAAGCCTCTGCCTTCAGCTTAGGTCGTGATCTCGGGGTCCTGGGATCAAGCCCCACATCGGGCTCTCTGCTCAGCAGGGAGCCTGCTTCCCCCTCTCTCTCTGCCTACTTGTGATCTCTGTCAAATAAATAAAAAAAATCTTTTAAAAAATAAAATAAAAAATAAAAGCTGAACCAAGAGTTTTAATGTATGGTGATTTAAATGATTTTTATTCACTGGTAATTCTATTTTACCAATATACAGTTGACCCTTGAAGAACACAGGGTTTGGGGCACTAACCTCTCGTGTAGTCGAAAATCTGAGTATAAGTTCTGGCTCCCCAAAAACTGAACTGTTGAGGGCCTATTTTTAGCTGGAAACCTTACCAATAACATAAACAGTTGATTAACACGTTTTATATCTTACATGTATTATATACTGTATTCTTAAAGTAAGAAAAAAGAACGTTATTATGAAAATCATGAGGTAAGGCATCTGGCTGGCTCAGTCAGTGGAGCATGCAACTCTTGATCTCGGGGCTGTGAGTTTGAGCCCCATGTAGAGTGTAGAAATTACTTTAAAAAAAAAAAAGAATATTTTGAAGGGCATCAACTTTAGAATTGTTGATACCTGCCATTAATTCTGTGTTATATTTTGATACAATTTTAGGGTTACTAAATAGGGTACTGGATAAGTAATATATGCATGTGAAGAAGTATGTAAAGTTATTAGTTTGTCCTCTAAGCTAGCTGTTTATCTCCTTTTATCCATATATATGCTAAGGGACAGATCTTAAAATTACATTTTATCTTTATTGTTAGTTTGGCTTCATCAGACAAGAATAGGACTCAGTTTATATGATGTTGCTGGACAGGGATACCTTCGGGAATCTGTAAGTATTAACCTAATTTAATAACCTCTATAGACACCAGAATGTTAACAGTAGTTATCACTGTGTTGGGATCACAGGTGATTTTGTTTTTCTTTCTCTGATTTTGTTTGTTTTCACAAATAATATGTTACTAAAAATCTTTTAAAATGAATATTGACCCCTCCAAAAGTATATATTGACCACAGAAATCTTTTCTAGATTCTTTTTCTCCAACTTTTGAAAATAGCTTTTCAAAGGAGAAAATTAAAAGAATGTAGTGGGTGTTTTGTTTTTTTTTTAAGATTTTATTTATTTATTGGACAGAGAGATCACAAGTAGGCAGAGAGGCAGGCAGAGAGAGAGGGGGAAGCAGGCTCCCTGCTGAGCAGAGAGCCCAACTTGGGGCTTGATCCCAGGAGCCTAGGATCATGACCTGAGATGAAGGCAGAGGCCCAACCCACTGAGCCACCCAGGCGCCCCAAGAATGTAGTGTTTTAACAGGATTAAAAATCATTGAAGAAAGAGGAAAACTTTTCATTATTCATGAGTGTTAACAAATGTTAGTGCCAGGAATTTTTCAGGCTTACAAAGAACAGAAAGTTTGATAATGCTTTTAATAAGGGAATATATGGGGCCACCTGCGTGGCTCAGTGGGTTAAAGCTTCTGCCTTCGGCTCAGGTCATGGTCTCAGAGTCCTGGGATCGAGCCCCACATCAGGCTCTGCTCTGCAGGGAGCTTCCCCCTCTCTCTGCCTGCCTCTCTGCCTACTTGTGATCTCTGTCTGTCAAATATATAAAATAAAATCTTAAAAAAAAATAAAATAAGGGATTATATGATAGGCCATGATTTCCCAAACTCTCAATTTGTGGTGCCCTTAGTATCTCAGTAATTTCTGCATAGTCCTTTTAGGTCAAAAGAAATACCTAACAGTTTCATTTATTAGTTCTGAACAATTTATGAAGTATTTATTAAGCTTATTATATTAGCCATTTGAAAAAAAAAAATACACCTAAGTTGAAAGTACTATTTTCGCTTCATTCTTAAATTACAAATACTAGTGAAAATTGGGGCACAGGGCATACTGTATGGCCAGTCAAGCCTGGCAGTTAAGATTGGACAGTTGTCCTTCACTTCCCATTCCACACTAACTTCTGTGTGGTACTTGCTTTATCACAACCATCAAGAACCTAGCTTCGCAAAGATTTATGTCATCAAAAAAGCATGTATTCCCATCAGTGTTGATAATGTTCACTATCTTGAGCTCATAGCTCTAGCTCATAGCTACATCTGTTTTGCACTCTTTGGTGAAGTCATTGTTTCCCTGAAATTTTTTTAATATCCTGCTCACCCCTTTGAGTTTACTGAAGCATTCCCGGGGCACAGTTTGGGAACTGTTGGTTTAGCCTTCACATTGCTGGTCGGAGTATAAAATAGAGGGGGGAGGTGGGAAGTTTTCTCCTCCCTGCTTGTGCTCTCTCTTGCTATCTCGGTCTCTCTCAAATAAATAAAATCTTTTTAAAAATTTTTTAAATAAATAAAAGATTTTATTTATTTGAGGAAGCATGAGAGGAAGCATTTATCGAGGAAGCATGAGAAAGCACAAGTAGGGGGAGGGGCAGAGGGAGAAGCAGGCATCGCGCTGAGCAGGGGGGCCAACGCACAGCTCTATCCCAGGACCCTGAGATCAGGCCCAGAGCCATCCAGGCACCCCCTTTTTGTTCCTTTTGATTTTGGAATTATGCCAAATATATTGCTGATTCAAAAATGTTAAAATTGAAACAAAAAGGAAAAACAATATAGGTTTTACCACTAACATAGTTATGATTTTATTTTATCACTAATATACTATTAATGCTGAATAATTTTTAGGATTGAAATTCAGCATTCCAGCGTCTAACAAAGAAACAAGATCGGACAGTTAACTCTTCTTTAACGTTTTGATTTGTTTTCTTTCAGGATTTAGAAAATTATATATTGGAACTTATCCCTACTTTGCCACAATTAGATGGGCTGGAAAAGTCTTTTTACTCCTTCTATGTCTGTACAGCAGTTAGGAAATTCTTCTTCTTTTTAGACCCTCTAAGAACAGGTAAAAGAAAATCTTAGATGTTATAAGGATATTATTCTAAATCTCAGTAACTAAAGTCTTGAAAATGTCATTCATTTTTCTACTATGTCATTGCCTTTAATATATAAAGATCTTTTTATGATTTATTTGCACCATCTAGAACCAACTTTGTGACAGTGGGCATGTCACCTAACTTCTTAGTTTCTTCATCTCCAAAGTGATGTATGAACTGGATATACATTGACTCCTTCTGGTTCTAAGAAAACAGTTATTCTGAAATGGTTTGCTATCCCTGATATGTAATATACTGGAGAGTTGTTCTTGATGAAAGATATGAAGCTCTAAAATATCAATTGTGTGATTACTCTTCTAAAATAATGCCTTTATATTGAGTTCCTCTTTTTTAAAAAATGAAACTGTGTTTGTTCTTTAAAGGGAAGATTAAAATTCAAGATATTTTAGCATGCAGCTTCCTAGATGATTTATTGGAGGTAAATATATTTTTTAAATACCTAATTATATCACTTGACAGTTACTATCTTCTAATTATGTCTCTGTGTTTATTTAGTTAAGGGATGAGGAACTGTCCAAGGAGAGTCAAGAAACTAATTGGTTTTCTGCACCTTCTGCCCTAAGGGTATATGGTATGGTTCTTGTCATAATGCTAAAATTTGAATGATCCATTCCTCAGTTAATTAGCGTTCAAAGGGCAGTTTTATACATAGGCTTATTTACCTTAGAATGAAAGTATTCTAATTACCTTAAGAGCTAGTATTCTAGGTTACTAAAATTTACTTGTCATTTTCTTAGTCTTTAATAGAACATACAGAATGTAATTTGATCCTTTCTTGTTGACTCAGGAGCATCATTAGGAACATCAGTTATTATCTTGCATTGTGATAAAATGCCACTGCTGTCAGCATCCACAGTGACAAGTGTTCTAGGGACTGTTTGCTTTTTCCTTTAATTTCATTAGTATGCTCCATTATTCTCTTGGGTGGTCTTCGGATTCCTTTTGGCATCCTTGATCTCTGCTTTCAAGAGCCAGCATGTCAGTGTTTTTTATTTACCCCGTCTCTAATTTTGAAACCTAGGAAAGTTCTAAAAGGTTGCAAACTGAAAACAGATAATGATGGAAATAGCCCAAAGGCCATGGCTTTATGTAGAGCTTAGGGACTGTGGTGATAGAGAGTACAGGGCACTACCCTAATATAGTTTGAAAATCAAAGTATTAACCAATAAAAAGAACTTCTGGTGTTTATTCTTTTGTCCTCAGTTAGATTTTTATTTTGGTCATAAATGTCTTTTTATCATTTTTCTTCCCAAGGCCAGTATTTGAATCTTGATAAGGATCATAATGGTATGCTCAGTAAAGAAGAACTCTCCCGCTATGGAACAGCAACCATGACCAACGTCTTCTTAGATCGCGTTTTCCAGGAGTGTCTCACTTATGATGGAGAAATGGTAGTAGTTTAAATCTGATAAGTTTTAAAAATTTAGGCTCCCACAGTTTTCACAAATCCTTCCCTTGATGTGATACAGCATTATTTTTATATCAGTATCTTTAAAAGTCTGAACTAATCAAATTGTGAATTTTGGAGCCTTTAATCTTAAGGTAAATTTCCTTAAAAATATTATGGACTCAGGACAAATATAAATTTAATAATTTTTTCATTTCATTATCAGTGTATCTCTCTTTTTAATGTTTCAAGTTCTATTTAAATTCCAGTTAGTTAACATGTAGGGTAATATTAAGAATTTAGTGATTCATCACTTCCTACAACACTCAGTCCTCATCCCAGCAAGTGCCCTCCTTAATACCCATCACCCTTTTAGCCCACCTCCCCTGCCCACCTCCCCTAAGGAGTATGGATTAGTGGAGAAAAAAAAAATCTGAAAAATCGGCAAATCCTGTTGACTCTTTTGATGTAGATGTAGATAGTTCATTAAATTTCCAGATCAGGGACGCCTGGGTGGCTCAGTTGGTTAAGCAGCTGCCTTTGGCTCAGGTCATGATCCCAGCGTCCTGGGATCGAGTCCCATGTCGGGCTTCTTGCTCAGCAGGGAGCCTGCTTCTCCCTCTGACTCTGCCTGCCACTCTGTCTGCCTGTGCTCGCTCTCTCGTACTCTCTCTCTCTCTCTCTGATAAATAAATAAAATCTTTAAAAAATAAATAAATAAATAAATAAATTTCCAGATCAGATAGTGTACCACAGATGCCATGATTTAAATCTAAGAATCAGGTTGTATTACTTTCTGTAAGTGGCTATATTAGTAGCTACTGATTAACATGCCCTGTCCTCTTACCACAACAATGCACAATACTTAAGGAAATTCTACCTAGCATTTTATTATTTTTTTAAGATTTTATTTATTTATTTGACAGACAGAGATCACAAGTAGGCAGAGAGGCAGGCAGAGAGAGAGAGAGAGAGGAGGAAGCAGGCTCCCTGCTGAACAGAGAGCCAGATGTGGGGTCTGATCCCAGGACCCTGGGATCATGACCTGACCCAAAGGCAGAGGCTTTAACCCACTGAGCTACCCAGGTGCCCTTCTACCTAGCATTTTAAAATCACCATCCTTGCTATTAAAAAACCTGTGTTGGGCGCCTGGGTGGCTCAGCTGGTTAAGCTACTGCCTTCAGCTCAGGTCATAATCCCGTAGTCCTGGGATTGAGTCCCACATCGGGCTCCCAACTCCACAGGGAATCTGCTTTCCCTCTAACCTCCCTTCTCATGCTCTCTCACTCTGTCTCTCTCTCAAATAAATAAATAATTTAAAAAACAAAAACAAAACGTGTTAAGGATGTGATAAATTACCAAACCAATGACACTTAAATGGTCATATTGTCAGAAGAGAATTGGTGTTTTAGGTTTTATCACTTAGCTTGAATAGCAGTTTTCTAGACACCATTTTTAGCTAGCAGTATAGGAAAAGGGGGAAAAGGGGGGAACTCTGCTTTGTGAATCCTACAGCTGTCTACAGTCGACAATGAGGAGCTTGTAGTGGACTAATAACTTCTGGTGAATACAGTCAGAGGCTACAACTATGGATGGAGTTAGACCGTGATGAGGCTGCATCTCTTTAGCTCTTTATACTGCAATTCACACAAAAGAGGAATTCTTAATCTTAGCCTAAAAAAAACTACGAGAATATAAAATTTTTTCTAAGTGTAATATCCAAAGTGTTCTTTTCACCATGCAAAAAAAGTAATGAGTATCCCTTTGTTGTAGAGAAAGCTTTCAGTTTTCTTTATGTCTTTCTGGCTTTCATTTGTGCTTTTTTGCCTTTTGGATGAGAACAGTTTCAGTTCACTGTATAATATTGGGTATTTTTAAGATGGCTTATTATTCTTATCTGATTTTAAAATGTTTAAATATTTCAAAATAACTATTTAAATATACTATTCAAATATACTGTTCTATTCATTCCAGATAAACTGGTTCTTTTTTTTTTTTTTTTTACAAACTTACCACACTGAAAGGAAGATATTAATTTAGTGGCATTGTATAATAGCTTAGTCATTGTCCTATCTACTTCAAAGGCATAATAAAATAAAATTACTTCTTAAGACAGCAACTTTCTCATAAGAAAATGAGCTATATCCCCAAAACTGTCCTATACAGATTAACTGCTTTGTAGAATTTCTAGAAACCAATATTAAGTATACAAATGGATATTTCATATTTTTTTTAAAAATTGCCATTTTTATGAGAGACTCTTGACTGAGACTCTTGACTCTGGGAAACAAACAGTTGTGGAAGGGGAGGTAGGTGGAGGGATGGGGTAATGGGGTGATGGGCAGTATGATGTGAAGAGCACTTAGTGTTATATGCAACTAATGGTGTACTATCAATTGGCTAATTGAGGGACACCTGGGCAGCTGAGTCAGTTAAGCATCTGCCTTCAGCTCAGGTCATAATCCCAGAGTCCTGGGATCAAGTCTCACATTGGGAGCCTACCTCTTCCTCTGCCCCTCCCCCTGCTCATGATCTCTCTCTCTGTCTCTCAAATAAATAAAATCTTTTAAAAATATGTTGGCTAATTGAATTTAAATTTTAAAAATTGCCATCTTTGATTGTAAAATAGCTTTAAATCATTATTCAATTGAAAAGTTAATTCCATCTTTGATTGTAAAATAACTTTAAATCATTAGATATTCAATTGAAAAGTTAATTCCAAACAAGACTTCTAATGAATGTCATCTTCTTTTCTATAGGACTATAAGACCTACCTGGACTTTGTTCTTGCATTAGAAAATCGAAAAGAACCGGCAGCTCTGCAGTATATTTTCAAATTACTTGATATTGAGAACAAAGGATATCTGAATGTCTTTTCACTTAATTACTTTTTTAGGGTAAGTCTCATTTGTGTAAATGAGTCATTGTTCCTTAAGATAATATTATACTTATATATACAATATTA
>PISX010019021.1:0-39180 GCA_004024625.1 Mellivora capensis
AAAAAAAAAAAAAAAGCCAAGTGACCTTCAAAGCTATTATATGCCTGTACTACAAAGGCCCCTCCTCACTACTTCCCCTACCCCATCTTACCTTACCTTTGTGACTTCTCTCCTTCAATTCTCCCCCTTGTAGACTCAATTCCATCTAAAACAATCTCCCTGCTATTTGCTTTCTCTCAAACCACCCTGGCACACTTGCTCTGGCTGTTGCAAAACAGAATACTTTTCTCCCAGATGTCTGCTAACATGTTTACTTCCCTGTTCATATCTTTGTTCAAATCTCATCCTCCTCAGAGAGCTACCCTGATTGTCTTAACTTATACTACTTCCCCACCACCAATTTCCAATCCCCATTTACCCTGATCTACTTACTTTCTTTCCCAGAACACTTATTTTCTAACATACAATTTAATTTACTTTTGTGTCATATTTACTGTTTATTGTCTGTTTCTCCCAGCAGGATGTAGCTTCTTCAAAAGTAAGGATAATTGTTTTATTCATTGATATAACCCAAGCACCTAGAAGAATGCCTGGCATATAGCAGAGAGACAAACATTTGCTGAATAAATGAATGAATGACTATCCAAGATTGAGTAAATTCAAAGTTCCTAAAACTCAAGAGGCCATATAGGACCCCACAGCTTGATCAGAACTTTAACTCTAAAGGATGATAATAATAGCAGTGACAGTTTTTTCCCTGGGTAAATAACCAGCATACACTTGACATTACATGGAACTTCCACAGGTTTAGGATATAATCTTTAAAAGAAGATAGTAAACTAAAATGTTAGAGACCTCCTCACCAAATTTCCCATTCATGCAAGGAAAACAAGAACAATAACAAGTCAACCATATTAAGAAATTATTGTTGATATTTCTGAGAGCATGAAAATGGTGGTACTGTCATGAGAGAGTCCTTGTCTTTTGGCAATACATAGTGAAATATTCACAAATTAAATAATGGGTTGAGATTTGCTTCATAAAATCTGGGTGGGCACAGAGGAAACTAGACTGGTCATCATTTGATAACTGCTGAAATTGGTAAAAGGCCATACGAATATTTATATCATTCACTTTGATTTTGTAAACTTGAAATTTGTATTTTATATGCTCAAAATTTGACAAAAACAGAAGAAAGTAATAGTACAGAAAGTAAAGCGGAAAAAAAACCTATATTTTCCTTTAGCACCTAGTACATTATATGGCACACAAATAAACATGATGAAAAATAAAAAACATGTAATAACTAAAGAACAGTTCCTATAAAATTCCACAATGACAAGAGCAGATTAAAACAAAAATGAGGGGCACCTGGATGGCTCAGTGGGTTAAGCCTCTGCCTTCGGCTCGGGTCATGATCTCAGGGTCCTGGGATCGAGCCCCGCAACGGACTCTCTGCTCAGCAAGGAGCCTGCTTCCCCCCTCTCTCTGCCTGCCTCTCTGCCTACTTGCTATTTCTCTCTCTGTGTTAAATAAATAAGAGATCTTTAAAGAGAAAGAAAGGAAAGGAAAGGAAAGAAAGAAATGAATGCCCAAAGTAAGGTCATCCTTCAGAGTAAAGGAAAAATGGCATGCAAACCGATGGCCACACTGACCTCAGATCTGGATGACTGGAACAGAAAGGGGACAACCCAAAAAAAGTTCCCATCTTTTTACAAGATAAAAGGCACTGTACTGGGGCACCTGGGTGGCTCAGTGGGTTAAAGCCTCTGCCTTCGGCTCGGGTCAGGATCTCAGGGTCCTGGAATCGAGCCCCGCATCGGGCTCTCTGCTCAGCAGGTAGCCTGCTTCCTGCTCTCTCTCCCTCTGCCTGCTTGTGATCTCTATCTGTCAAATAGATAAATAAAATCTTAAAAAAAAAAAAAAAGGCACTGTACTTCATTCTATAAAGGTCATTCATATAAATGCAAAATATAATCAACAGGGACAAGAAAATGTAGCTGAAATTTTATGTACCAAATAATACTATGGCATAATTAGAAGGAACACTAATAGAAATGTTAAGGATCAATTTGACCAGAAAACAAATACAGCAGGAAGCAAACAGTATCTCAACCTCAGAAATGTCAAGAAAACAAAAAAATTTTAAGGGCATAGAAAATTTAAATCTTGTAAGTGCTAAGGTAGTATAAACTAGATATACATGGGCACCTGGGTGGCTCAGTCAGTTAAGAATCTGCCATCAGCTCAGCTCATGATCTCAGGGTCCTGGGACTGAGCCCCATGTGGGGCTCCCTGCTCAGCAGGGAGTCTGCTTCTCCCTCTCCCTCTGTTCCTCCTCCCTGTTCATGTGTGTGCGCATTCTCTTTGGCTCTCAAATTTAAAAAAAAAACAAAAAAAAACACCCTAGATATACAAAATTTGAATCCTTCAAAACAATTTGCATAACCTCTGGAAACAGTTTCAACAATTTTGCCAACTGATTAATTCTGCTCTAGTAAAATGATATTAGCCTTATGGGGCTTATGGTCAGAAACAATTTTTTGAGAGCCACCCATCTAGATCATGTACAGATAAATGTTTGGGTTTTGTTTTTAAATTCACATTCAAGTAACTAAAAATAAAAACCTAATGGACTAAGTGCAAAAAAGTATAAATTTTCCCATCAGGAAAAGAAACTGTTATTTATGCCAGCTTATTCTACTAATGTGCCAAAGAGTAAGACGTGATGTATGTGTTTCACATTCTAGGAATACCAAATTTTTAGCTACCACCTACATAAGAGCTTATATAAAAACATCTCAAGTACCTATTTTAGTTTGATTTTTCTCTTGCTTCTTACTCTTACTTGCCACAAAATCTCAAATTCTTAATAAAAACAAAGAATAGGTACCTGACATGTTTTTATGCCATTAATTCCCAGTACAATACCATGAACCCTGTTGCTGATCAAAAAGAAAATGAGATTTTTTTCTGATTACTACAAATACTTTCATTTTGTAAAAATTTATTTTCCGGGGCGCCTGGGTGGCTCAGTGGGTTAAAGCCTCTGCCTTCGGCTCAGGTCATGATCTCAGGGTCCTGGGATCGAGCCCCACATCGGGCTCTCTGCTCCGCGGGGAGCCTGCTTCCTCTTCTCTCTCTCTGCCTGCCTCCCTGCCTACTTGTGATCTCTCTCTCTGTCAAATAAATAAATAAAACCTTTAAAAAAAAAAAATTTATTTTCATGTAACCTAAACCAATCATCTTAATAAATCAAAATATTATACCAGATTTCAAAGAGGTGAAACCTATTTTAAATTTGCTCTCAAGCCAAGTCCTTGAATATAGGGTTTATTTTATGTCTCTTCCACTCTAAAAGACAAAAGTAATATCACAATCTGCAAAGTCACTGCAGGACTGTGTTTATTACTTCATGAAACTTTTAAAAGGTCTTATATACAAAGGTGTTATAAACAAGATCTAAACCTTACATACCATGGATTTAGAGATTTTAATCATTACAGCACAAACATGTAAATATTAAATAAAGGTAGCATATATTTGTCAAGAACTACTCAATCATTTTATAGTCTCCAACTATACTCAACACTTTAGAACAGTTGTTCTGAGGGATAGGTAAAGAAATCCCAAGTATCATGGATAGAAAAGGGATAAAGGACTAGTCATAATAAGACTCAGTGTTGTGAAAAAAGTTTCTAGTTGGTTGTGATATGTATATTCAACCATTTTAAATATGCCCATCCTGAAGGACTTACACTACAGAATCTCCTTATCTAATTTAATTTACACAGTATTCATTCAACTAACAATTATTAAGTGACAGGCATTATGGCAAACAATGAAAATGCATTCATACAAAATGGGATTCTCTGCTCTCCAGAAAAGATGCCAACCACATGCCCAGAACTCCAAGAATATCTATATAGACCAAAACAGATTTTTTTTAAAAGTAAGACAGCAGTACTGTGTTATGCTTAAGAAACAGGTAATAAAGCAGTATGGCAGTGAGAAGGTTATCTATGTGCATCAGAGGAGTGAATAAAGTGAACAAATTCTGTGGTTTTTCAAAGTACACTAAGTGGATGGGCACCTGGATGGTTCAGGTAGTCAAGCATCTGACTCTTGATGTCAGGGTTGTGAGATGGCACCCGCATCAGGGTACCACACTGGGCATGGAGTATGCTTAGAATTCTCTCTCCCTCTGCCCCTCCCCCTTCTCTGAAAAAAAGAAAAAGGTGGGGTGGGGGGAGGAATACATTAAATGGAGCACTGGAGGATTCTTTCACCAAGAGAGATCTAAACACATCTCCCATTATCCCCCATGGGTGAGATGGAGTACTGTCTGAGTTTGGGACTAAACCTACTACTAAACCTAATACAAGAGTTCAAGCTCTAATAAATATTGACAAATGGGGGCCATTAAAGCCTGACTGTTAAACTCTCAACCATTAGAATCAGGTACACACACAAATGGGTTTAATCCTGCTTCCACCATTTACAAACTTAATGACCTTAGGTAAGTAAACCTCTCTAAACTTCAATTTCATTGAATTTAAAACTGAAGAAATAATAATCTACCTAAGAGTTGTTGGGAAAAATTAATGATGTTATGTAGGTAAAAGCACTTAGCATACTATCCAGCACTTAAAAAAGCTTAATACATATTAGTGATTATAATTTATTGTTCTTTTCTATAATACTATGAACCCTGGCTCAGTTATTACAGGGGCATTAGCAGTATCACCTACCTTCAACTTATTTTAAAGATTTAGTTTGATCCACAGCCATCTCTTATAATACATCTCAAACTCGGGATACCTGGGTGGCTCAGTTGGTTAAGTACCCGACTCTTGATTTCAGCTCAGGTCATGATCTCTGTGTCGTGGGACTGAGCCCTACACCAAGCTCCGTGCTCACTGTAGAGTGTTTGTCTCTCTCCTGCTGCTCCTCCCCTGCTAATTTTTTTTTCCCTCTCTCTCAAATAAATGCACAAATAAGATCTTTAAATAACAATAATACATCTCAAATTCTATCTTACACTATGACCAATTCTGGGCTAGCAGAGATCTTCCACCATAAAAATGAAGAAGAAAAAAACTTCACATCCACATCCAAAAAGATTCAGTACAGATTAGGGGTACTTGACTGAACAAAAAAAGCAAACTTCTTCTGAAATAGATTTACTATAAGATACAGGAAAAAGTGTTTACAAAATTTCTAGTTGATGCTCTCAGGACAATTCAAGAGAGAATTATATACATGAAACTAGAGCACAAAGTTATGAAGGAAGATTAGGAAAAACTGCAGAGACAAAATAACGTGATTTCCAAAGGCAAAACCACAACAGATCTGGACTAGATACTTTAGCAGAACATATAAAAAAAGAAGTAAGATAAAAACTTTAAACTTATCACAGGATGGATAAAAGAATTTAGAAATATAAATCCTGGGAGCCAGGTGGTGGGTGTTAAGGAGGGAACGTATTGCATAGAGCACTGGGTGTGGTGCAAAAACAATGAATACTGTTACGCTGAAAAGAAATTAAAAAAAGAAATAAAAGAGATGTAAATCCTGAGTAAGAGAAATATGAAATCAGATCCAAAAGAGATAAATTTTTTAAAAATAACAATTCCCAAGGAAAGGAAAAAAAACTGAAGTGAGAACTGTAATATTAAAGCCTATAATAAAAATAATTCTCAGGGCTCCTAGGTGGCTCAGTGGGTTAAAGCCTCTGCCTTCGGCTCAGGTCATGATCCCAGGGTCCTGGGATCAAACCCCACATCGGGCTCTCTGCTCAGCTGGGAGCCTGCTTCCCTTCCTGTCTCTCTGCTTGCCTCTCTGCCTACGTGTGATCTCTGTCAAATAAATAAATAAAATCTTTTTTAAAAACATAATAATAATAATTCTCAAACTATACCAGGTGCAATTCTTAGCACTCTAAACTCTTTTAATTCTACCTTCAAATAAGTTTATTATTATCTCCATTTTATAGATGAGTAAACTAAGAAACAAAATGCTAAGAACCTTGCCCAAAGTCGCTAGTATCATGGCACAAATTGGAAAACAAGCCATCTGGCTCCTCACTATACAATGCCCCTCAAAGAAATATTAGGAGGAGACACTCAGTGGCTCCTACAGATCCCTGTGTGCTCCTTCACAGCTCAACTTTGCCATGGCTTCCACTGGTCTACAAATCCTGAGGATCATCCTAATGCTGCTTGGCTGGATGAATGCTCTGCTGTCCTGTGCCCTAGCCCTATGGAAAGTGACTGCCTTCATCAGTAACATCACTATGACAGCCCAGGTGGTGTGGGAGGAGCTGCAGATGTCCTGCATGGTGCAGAGCACAGGTCACATGCAGTGCATGGTATACACCCCACTGCTCGTGCTGCCCCATGACCTGCAGACTGCTCGTGATCATCCTCCTGTTGGCTCTGCTTCATCTGCTGGCTACGTGGAGGACAAGGACTCCAAGGCCCATTTGGTGATTTTCTCTGAGATCATCTTTATCATCTCAGGGATCCTGCCCTGATCCCCATCTGCTGCCACCCCACACAACCATTTAGGACTTCTACAACCCCCAGGTGGCCAAGGCCCAAAAGTGGGAGCTGGGGCCTTCTTCTACCTGGGCTGGACAGCCTCTGGCCCTGCGTTGCTCAGCAGAAAGGGAGCTGCTATGCTACACCTGCCCAGCAGGCTGGGGTATCCCAGGGCTAGAATATGATATGGCCTGACACTTGGAACCCGCCACATATGTCACCTCTCAGAGTCCCTCCGAGTACCCCACTAAGAATTATATCTAATTCTGGTAGAGTACTGGGGACTCCCTTGACAGTGAAGCCTAATCCCCTGACTGAAAACATTGCAACAGTGATTCAGATAGCTTTGGGGCCGTTTTCATCTTTTTTATTTTTCCTTTTGGGGGGAGGGGATTTTTAAAAATTCATTTGATAACCTAACCAACAACTTCAGACTCTCTTCTGGGCTCTGCAGCTGGTATCTCTCACCTTTACAGGATGGAGTCAAGGAGGTGATGCTTCAGTTTCTGGATCTTTTTCCACCCTGGACATCCCCATCTTGGAGGCTTACCTTGAAGGTTGCCTGATGTTCAGTCTGTCCCCAAGAGTCCCTCCTTACCATTCAAGGCCTCTGGAAAGCCCAGGGGCTCTTGAGCCTCATAAAGCCTTGAGAAGCAAGTGGAAAGTTACCAAAAAACACCCACCCCCAAATCTTCTGACCTCTGGCTCTTCTATCCTGAGTCACATCACAGTTCTGCTATCCACCCTGACCCTCTCACCTTCAGCTCCTGCAAACTACTGCCAGGCCTTCCCACACACACACTCACCAGTTTTTGCTAAATAAAGTGTGCCCTGTCTTGTTAAAAATTTGTATCATCTTCTTTATCACTTGGATGAAGAATTAAGAACCATAATCTATTGATACTTACAACAGGAGATGAGAAATAAGGCAACAGTGAAAAAGCATAAAATTTCAAGGACATAAAGTAGAGGATGATAAAAGGAAAATCAAAAGGCTTGTCAACAGTGGCGCCTGGGTGGCTCAGTGGGTTAAAGCCTCTGCCTTTGGCTCAGGGCATGATCTCAGGGTCCTGGGATCGAGCCCTGCATCGGGCCTCTTCACTCAGCGGGGAGCCTGCTTCCTCCTCTCTCTCTGCCTGCCTCTTTGCCTACTTGTGATCTCTCTGTCAAATAAATAAATAAAATCTTTAAAAAAAAAAAAAAAGGCTTGTCACATAAATGTTAAAGGATTCAACACTATACTAATTATAATGATAAAAGACATCAAGGGGCACCTGGGTGGCTCAGTAGGTTGAGCCTCTGCCTTCAGCTCAGGTCATGATCTCAGGGTCCTGGGATTGAGCCCCACATTGGGCTCTCTGCTCGGCAGAGAGCCTGCTTCTCCCCCTTCTCTCTCTGCCTGCCTCTCTGCCTACTTGTGATCTCTCTCCCTGTCAAATAAATAATAAATAAAAATAAATTAAAGAAATAAATAAAAAGAAAAAAAGACATCAACAAACATAAGCAAAAAACATAAACCTCTTTAAATATAAGAACACAAAAATAAAATTGGACTTCAGTTTCCAGTGCCCCATATTAAACAGCTAAGAAATCCCCATTTCATCCTAATGACAAGTAAAAACTACACAAACTGAAAAATCAACAACTCTTCTTAGCTCCAAAAGAGAGATGAGGCAAACTGCTGCCCCCAAAACTGAACAGACTGATAGGTAAGTCCAAAGAATCATAAGCCCCTGGAGCAGAAACATCCATGGGAACCAGTGCTGGAGTAGAAAAACTTGAACTATAATTGAAGCTCAATGTCGGCAAGTCAGAAACTTGCATGGAATATCTTTTTCCATCCCTTCACTTTCAGTGTGGTTGTGTCCTTACATCTGAAGTGAGTCTTTTGTAGGTAGCATATAAATGGGTTTTCTTTTTTATACATTCAGCCACTCTATGTTTTTTTATTGGAAAATTTAGTCCATTTACATTTAAAGTAATTACTGATAGGCATGTACTTATGGCAATTTTATTGTTTTCTGGCTGCTTTGCAGGTTCTCTCTGTTTTCTTCTCTTGCTCTCTTCCCTTGTGGTTTGATGAAGGGTTTTTTAGTGGTATGCTTAGACTCCTTTCTCATTATCTTTTGTGTATCCACCATACCATCTTTGCTTTGTGGTTACCATGAGTCTTATATATAACAATCTGTAACGGTCTATTTTAAGTTGATAACTTAAGTTTGAATGCATTCTAAACTCTATTTTTTACCCTCCCCTACTCTACCTTTTATGTTTTTGGTGTCACCTTTTACATCGTATCTTGTATTTTGAACTAAAATTGTGATTATAGCTATTTTTACTATTTTTGTCTTTTAACTTTCATTCTAGTTTTGTAAGTGACTGATTGACTACCTTTACTACATATTTACATTTACCAGTGAGATTTACATTTTCATATGCTTTCTTGTTACAACCTAGGGTCCTTCCTTGTCAGCTTAAAGAAGTTCCTTTAAAAAGCTTCTTTATAAAGCTGGTTTAGTATGATGAACTTCTTTACTTATGCCTGTCTGGAAAACTCTTGATCTCTCCTTCAATTATGAATAACACTGCAGGGTGAAGTTGCTTTCTTTCATCACTTTGAATATATCGTGCCACTTTCTTCAAGCCTGCAAAGTTTCTGCTAAAAAATCTGATAACCTTATGGCCTTTCCTTTGTATGTAATACGTTGTTTTCCTCTTGCTGCTTTTAAGAGTCTCTCTTTAACTTTTGACATTTTAAATTATAATGTGTCTTAGTGTGGGTCTCTTTGGGTTCATCTTTTCTGGAACTCTCTGGGCTTCCTGGATCTAAATGTCCATTTCCTCCTCTAGGTTAGGAAAGTTTTCAGTCACCATTTCTTCAAGTAAGTTTTCTGCCCCTTTCTCTCTCTCTCTCTTCTCTTCCCTACGGACCCCTAAAATATGAATATTAGTCCACTTGATGTTTCCTCCTAGGTCCCTTAAAAGCTAGCTTCACTTTTTTATTCCTTTTTCATTTTGCTGCTCTGATTAAATGAGCTCCACTACCCCAAATTTGATTTCACTGATCCTTTCTCCTGCTTCATCTGGTCTGCTGTTGAACCCCCTATTATATTTTTCAGAACAGTTATTGTGTTCTTCATCTCTGTGACTTCTATTGGTGCTTCTTTATACTGTTTAACTCTTTGTTGAATTTCCTACTGTGTTCATACACTTCTCCCAAGTCCAGTGAGCATCTTTATGATCATTACTTTGAACACTTCAGCATGTAAATCGCTTACCTCCATTTCATTAACATATTTTTCTGAGGTTTTATCTTGTTCTTTCATTTGGAACATATTCCTCTTTTTCCTCGTTTTGTTTGACTGTCTATGTTCATTCCTATCCATTCTTTTTTTTTTTAGCTTATGAAATTTTTTTAAATTTTATTTTTTTCAGTGTTCCAAAATTCATTGTTTATGCACCATACCCAGTGCTCCATGCAATACATGCCTTCCATAATACCCACCACCAGGCTCACCCAACCCCCCACCCACCTCCCCACCAAAACCCTGTTTCTTTCTCAGAATCCACAGTCTCTCATTTGTCTCCCCCCTCCGATTCTTGGAAGAATGGTCTCATTTAGGAAATGAACCTTACCATTCAACCAAACTATAGTTTTTGGTTGTCTCTTGAACCTTTGATTGTCCAAGCAGCCTATTTTATTTTTAACAGGTGCTCATTGTTGACGATGTGCCAAGACCTGTGTCCAAAACTGGACACAGTTGGGGGTGGGGGGTGTCCTTAATCACCACCTAGATTCAGGCTGACTGGAAGCCAGACCCTCAGGCAGCAGCTTTTCAAGTATACAAATATACAGTCTTGTGAAACCATAAGCATAGTCCTGTTGACTACCAGACCAGGCAGTCTGGAGGTGTCCTCTGGCAACAGTCGTAAAAATTGGTATGTAAAACTGATTCAACATTCAAAAATCAATTAATGAAATCCATCACATCAACAAACTTACAAAAGAAAAAGCACATGATTATATCAACAGATGGAGAAAAGCATTTCACAAAATCTAACACTAATTCTTGATAAAAAACTCTCAGTACACTGGATTGAAGGGACTGTCCTCAACCTTGATAAAGAATATGTTCAGAGATGACATGACTGTCTATGTAGAAAATCTGAAAGAAATGAACAAAAAAACTACTAGAAGTAATAAGCAATTACAGCAAAGTGGTACACTATAGGGTTAACATACAAAAATCAATTGCTTTCCTATGTACCAGCAATGAACCTATAAAATTTGAAATTAAAAACACAATACCATTTACAATAACACCCCCAAAATTAATACTTCGGTATAAATATAAAAAATTATGGGGTGCCTGGGTAGCTCAATTGGTTGGATGACTACCTTTGGCTAGGGTAATGATCCTGGGGTTTCAGGATCGAGCCCCACATTGTGCTCCCTGCTCCTCAGGGACCCTGCTTCTCCCTCTCCTTCTGCCTACCATTCCCTGCTTGTGCTCTTTATCTCTGTCAAATAAATAAAGAAATATAAAAAATTATGTACAAGATGTATATGAGGAAAAACTAGAAAACTCTGATGAATGATACCAAAGAAGAACTTAAGAAATGGGGAGATATTCTATGTTTGTGTATAGGAAGACCCGATCTTGCTAAGATGCCAGTTCTTCCCAACTTGATGTACAGATCCGAGGCAATCCTAATTTAAATCCCAGATATTTGCTCTGTGGATATCAACAAACTAATTATGAAGTTTAGAGAGAGAGCAAAAGACCCCGAATAACCAATACAATATTGAAGAACAAAATTTGAGGACTGACACTACCTGATTTACTGCAAAGATACAGTATTCAAGATAGTATGTTATTGGCAAAAGAATAAATAGATCAATGGAACAAAACAGAGCCCAGAAATAGACTCACATATACAGTCAAGCAATCTCTGACAAAAGAGCAAAAGCAACACAATGGAGAAATGATAGCCTTTTTAACAAATGGTACAGAAACACTGGACATCCATGTCCAAATAAAATGAATCCACGGACATTACCCCCTTCACAAAAACTAACTCAAAATGGACCACAGACCCAAATATAAAATCAAAACTATAACTCAAAGAAGATAACACAGGATCAAATCTAGATGACCTTGATGATGACTTTTTAGATACAACACCAGAGGCATGATCCATAAAAGAAATTTGACATCATTAAAATTAAAATTTCCCACTCTGCAAAAGATACTGCTAAAAGAATGAAAAGACAAGCCACAAACTGGGAGGCAATATTTGACAAAGCCATATCTGACAACAGACAGTTATCCAAAATACACAATTCTCAAAACTCGAGAAAAATAACCTGATTTTTAAAATGGACAAAAGACCTTAATAGACATCTTATCAAAGATATATAGATGGCAGATAAGCATATGAAAATGAAGCATATGAAATAAAATGAAGCTCCACACGTCATCAGGGAAATGCAAATTAAAACAATGAAATACCACTACACACCTACCAGAGGAGCTAAAATTCAGAACACTGACAAGACCAGATGCTGGCAAGAATATGAAATAACAGGAATTTTCATTCATTACTGGGGGGAATAAAAAAATAGGACAGTTACTAAGGCAAACATTTGGTGGTTTCTTACAAAATGAAACATACTCTCACCATATAATATACTAATTGGGTTCCTTGGTATTTACTAAAAGGAGCTGAAAGCTAATGCCCACACAAAAATTCGCACAAGGATGTTAAAAGAAACTTTACTGATAATTACCAAACCTTGAAAGCAACAGAGATGCCCTCCAGTAGATGAATAGATAAACCATGGTACATCCAGACAATGGGACACTATTAAGAGCTAAAAAGAAATAAGCTATCATGTCATGAAAAGACATGAAGGAAACTTAAATGCATATTTCCTGAAGAAAGAAGCCAGTCTAAAATAGCTATACACTGCATGAGTCCAACAATATAACATTCTAGACAAGAAAAAATTATGTAGACAGTAAAAAGATCAATGGTTGCCAAGGGCTGCAGGGGGTGGGGGAGATGAAAAGCAGACCACTGAGGACTTTTAGGACAGTGAAACCACTCTATGATACTAAAATGGTTGATACATGTCATTATATATTTGTCCAAACTCACAGAATATATAACACCAGAGTGAACCATAATATAAACTATGGACTTTGAATGGTAATCATGTGGCAATGCAGATTCATCAATTTTAACAAATGTACCACCCATTGAGCAATGTTGATAAGGGGGAGGCTATGCATGTGTTGGGGCAGAGGGTATACACAAAAATCTGGACCTTCTGCTCAATTTTGCTGTGAACCTAAAAATGCTCTAAAACATAAAGTCTATTTTTAAAAATAAAGTTGTAAGTCAGATACATCCTCCCCATTAGAAGGACAAGCTCCTCTGGCCTTCAATCTCCACCTAAGTATTGCAGCAATTGCCAGAAAGTTCGAATTGCTCTTTCTTTTCTTTTAAAACAATTCAGTAGGTTTTACTGTATTCACAAGGTTATACAACCATCACCACAGTCTAAATGCAGAGCATTTTTATCACCCCAAAAAGAAACTTTGTATTCACATGCAGTCACTCCCCCAATTCTATCCCCCCAGCAAACTCTTATCAGTCTCTTCACATTGCTTACTGTTTTTATTACTTCTCAGCCATTCCTGATTATTCAAGAAACTATGTCTAGGGGTCTGACTCTTGATCTCAGCTCAGGTCTTTATCTCACAGTTGTGCGTTCAGGTCCCTCACTGGCCTCCACACTGGGCATGGAGCTTACTTTAAAAAAAAAAAAAAAAAAAAAAAAAAGACTATCTAGTGCATGCCTGCCCTCCAGGTGCCAAGTAATGGTAATCTCAGCAATTTTCCCAGGGAGCAGTACAGAACAAACAGGTCAATTTCCTAGAATCAGTCCCTGAGATGTATATCCTACTGAAAGGCTCAGGCTTTAGAATTAACTGAAGCCTGTTTCTGCAGATTTACTCACCACCATCACCATTACTACCAGGGAGAACACAACAGTTACTACCAATTGAATTCTCATTCAGAGTTTAATTTAATAGGTACCAAAGCCAAGCTGGTCAGTATTGATCACAAGCCAGACACCGAGAACAACTGGTTTTGAATCATAACTTCTATCCTAACCAGTTTTAATGGCCTTGGGCAAAGAACTTAATCTCCCTAAGTCTTAATATTTTTTTCAGATATAAAATAGGGAGGATAACTGTACATATCTCATAGATCTACTATAAATATAAAATGAGTTATCATATGTAATGTGCTTAAAACAACACATATAAGTACTTAATGAATGCTACTTGTTATTGGTATCTATATCATTAACCTATTAAGAGATTCTCATATGGGGTCAAAATATATCTACAAAAAAAAAAAAAAAAAAAAAAAAAAAAAAAAAAAAAAAAAAAAAAAAAAAAAAAAAAAAAAAAAAAAAAAAAAAAAAAAAAAAAAAAAAAAAAAAAAAAAAAAAAAAAAAAAAAAAAAAAAAAAAAAAAAAAAAAAAAAAAAAAAAAAAAAAAAAAGACCATGGTTGAACCACATAAAATTGCCAATATATGACTTTTTTACCTATAAAAATGATAATTTCATGTGGTTCAATATAATATATACTCCTAAAAGACATACCTAAAATAAAAGTACATGGAAAGTCAAAAAATAAAAGTATAAATCATATCAGCAAATCAAAACAAAAGGAACTGAGATTGGTAGATTCAAAATCAGAGTGTAATTGAGGCCAAAAGCATTAAACAGGACAAATACAGTCTTTTATAGTGATAAGTAGTACAAGCCACACTGAAAATCTCTTAGTCAAAAGCCTCTATACACCAAATAGTATAATATCAAATAATAAAGCAAAAACTGTCCAAAATACAATGAAAGATTGATCGATACACAATTAAAGCAGAGGAAAACTTAGCTGTGAACAAATCAAATGCCTAAGAAATAAGGACACAGATGTGGAGTTTAACTGGTATGGTTCATTAACAGATTTGTACAGAAATACTGAGTTTATCATCTGGTCAAAAATAAAGGTTCATTTTCAAAACAAAGTATATCCTAGACCCCACCAAAAAGAAAAAAAGAAAAAAAATAAGAATAGAGATTGCTCAAGATATTTCTCTGACAAAAATACAATAAAACTAAATATCAATTAGAGTTTATATCAAATAGAGGGAATCCTATTTGCTCATTAATTGACAGACATTCCTCAATTTTGACTAGAACATATGATCTGTTGGGGGCACTGCTGCTTCCACAGTACCTAAAAGAATGTTTGACACATGGTAAACACTATGTAAATATGTACTGAATGAAAGAAATTAAAGAGAACTAAATACTCAGGACAATAAAGACATTAAAGCTACAATCACAAACTATTTAAAATGTAAATATGAGAATGCTACATATCAAAATATTTCTGGTTTTGTTCCAAAATACCTTTACAGTAATATTATTGTATAAATTGTCATAATCTGAAAACTAAACTGAAAAACTATTAAAACTAGTAAGAGTTCAGAAAAATTAGAGTTCTTTGAACACATTAAGTACACAAAAGAGTGCTAGTCATTATTATTACAAATGTTTCTCTACTTCCACATATTTGATAGTTTTTGTACTTTGTATAATGACACTCTCTGCCTGACTTTCTTATGCCAAAGCAGTAATTCATATCCACAGGGCACAGATTATTTCCTGCTTTTCTATGGTAACACCATCAACCCCAGAGGAAAAAGGCCAGGTCTCCTCTGCAGCACTGCCCATCAAGTAAAATGGCTATCTTCACCACTACCATGGACAGTTGCAAGATCCCATCCAAAAGCTTCCTGGCCAATAATACAGTTAAAGTGACTGGGCCTCACTTCCCCGGGAAATCCCTAGAAAGAATCTCAAGACAGCTACAGGATTTATCTCATCCTAAAATGAGTATCTACTATCTAGAGTTTTCACATTTTCTTAGTTACCTATAAGTAGAATACACCTTCCCCCCACACACACATAAATCAACCAAATTATTATTCTTTGAACATTTCCTGAAATATAGACTCTATGAAAATAGGAAATAATCAGTAGTATTGTTTTTATTTTTAAGCAAGCCTTCCAGACATAAAATATACAAATTCAATAGCCTTCTTTTAGGCCAGCAGTATCTCATTATACCTAAAAGAGGGTGAGAGGAACCCACTCAGATAATAAAATAAGAATAAATTGCTTATACAGAGAGAACTTATAAAAAATACTAATAAATTCTACTGAAGTACTTAAAAATTCCAATAATCAGAGATACACATAATTTTCCAGGATAACAGAATTCAGAAAACAGACCAAAATGTAACCACATATTGTAAAGATGCCAGTTGATTTACAAGTACAATCTAATTCAATTACCAAAATTTTAAAAATGAAGTTCTTGGAAGGAGTGTCTGGCTAGCTCAGTCAGTAGAGCATGCAACTCTTGATCTCAAGGTCATGAGTTCAAGCCCCACATTGGGTGTAGAGATTACTTAAAAGGAAAAAAAAGTTCTTGTGAAACTTGACACAATAATCTAACCTTTAGGATAGTAGTTAAGGGCATGAGCTCTACAGTCAGACTGCCTGGGTTTGAATCCTAGTTCCTGAGTTTAATGTGACCTTAAACTAAGTTTTCAACCTATCTGTATCTTAATATTTTCATCTGTAAAATTGTGATATAACACCAACATCACTGGCTTGTTACGAGGACTGAATATGCTAATACATGTAAAACAAAAAAAAACAAAAACAAAAAAACCTCGACCTTTATATACTCCATAAATACCTATAAAGCAATATCAATATATCAACATCTGGAAGAAAACATGTGGGAAAACTATCAAGAAAATGTGGGGGAAAAGGAAAGAAGGCATATTACCAGAGAGAAGACAGATTAATTGAAATTATGTAAGAGTGGAAATTATGTAAGAATGGAAATTATGTAAGAAATCAGAGGCAAATCAGAAACAAAATAGAAAATTCAAGAGACTACCAGCTAAAATTTTGGTATACAATAAGAGTGGCATGTTACAAGCATTAGTGAAAGGACAAGTTCATTCAAAACGTTACTGGAAGAAGGGAATATTCCATAAAAGTTGATGGGACAAGGCACCTGGGTGGCTCAGTCAGTTAGGCGTCTGCCTTCGGCTCAGGTCATGATCCCAGAATCCTAGGACTGAGCCCCAGAACCAAGCTCCCCACTGAGCAGGGAGTCTGCTTCTCCCTCTGCTACTCTCCCCTGCGTATGCACTCAAGAGTGCACGCTCTCTCTCAAATAAAATCTTAAAAAAAAAAAAAAAAAAAAGTGGTAAGATAACTGGCTATTAGGGAAAAAATTAAATCTGATACCTACCAGAAACCAAACTCCAAACAAATGTCAAAAGAATTTTGGTTCTTTGTTAAATGACTAGGGAAAAAAACTATGAATATTTCTGATATCAGAGTAGGGAAGAAATAAGCATAATCCAAAAGAAGAAATCATAAAGAAAAAGACTGATAACTTCATAAAAATTTAAGACTTCTGCATATCAAATAATATAAGCAACATTTAAAGGCAAAAGTTTGAAACATGACAAAATGGTACTATCCTAAATATGTAACAAGTTGTTGGGGGGGGGGAGAGATGGACACTCTGATCAAAAATGAAATAAAGGACATAAAAGACAAATGACCAACAACCATATTATGTTTTCTAGCATCCATTCTATCTCTCCCTCAGCTGTGCAGCAGCCCCAGAACCTAGCCTTTGGAGGTAGGGATAGGATGCAAGAGGAGAGGGGCGCCTGGGTGGCTCAGTGGGTTAAAGCCTCTGCTTTCGGCTCGGGTCATGATCCCAGGGTCCTGGGATCGAGCCCCACATCGGGCTCTCTGCTCCTCGGAGAGCCTGCTTCCTCCTCTCTCTCCCTGCCTGCCTCTCTTGCCTACTTGTAATCTCTGTCTGTCAAATAAATAAATAAAATCTTTAAAAAAAAAAAAAAGGATGCAAGAGGAGAGATGACATGTCTCTAACTAAACTCCAAGCTCATTAACTTAATACCTCTTATTGTAACACTGTTCCAAGAGGAGGACTAAGTCTTAAGCCAATTAACGTGGCATTTTCCTAAGAACAGTACAGGAAAGAATATAAGAACTAAACTGTCTCATCAGATTAAACCCACACGATAATGTAGTGGAGAGGAAAGAGAGGCTGTTCTCCCTCTGGACAGTATGGCATATAGATAGGAGTCCTATAAGAAATGGCACGTGTCAGATACAGGGTGAAGAACAGAAGGAAGACAAGAAGGGGGGGCGGCGAAGATAGGAAGAAAGGGAGGGAGGGAGGGAGGGAGAGAGGGAGGAAAGAAGAGGGGGAGGTTTCCACTTCACTAGAAGTTAAAGAACCCAAAGAGACATCCTTTGCAGCTAATGAGAACTGCATTTTAGTTTGAGTCAAAAATAACAATAAACTGGATTACCACCTATACTGTTTTCCAGAGAATCTACTATTAAGACTTAAGTAAGACAAAGCAGACAATGGTAAATTCTGTAAGTCCTGCTGACATCTATCTACTTGTATATAAAAACAAAGACTTATTTTCAATGACAAGGAAAGTAAATGTGTTAGAAAATTATAATGCCTGTACAAATCTTTCAGATGTAAAGGTAAAGCTTCCCTAAGAATAAAGGTAATTATTTAAGAGAACTACAGCAGTTTATAGAGTGCTTGCAATGACAGTATCATGAGTTGCTGAGGAAAAACATCTTTAGTTGATCTATAAAAAATAACTTTTATATTAAAACTTAGTCATGCAAGAGGAAGGAGTGAATAATTAAGTCATCAAATAACTGCTCCACTGTTGAACAACTGTTCTTCAGCCTATGGCAAAGTCATCCAAAATGATATTATTTTCTATCCTCTCTTATTCTGAAATAGAATAAAAATGGAATTAATGTAGAAACAGATGTTTGAGAACTTCCTGAAACTGGTAAAACAGTTTTCCCTCCAGAGAAGATCCAGCTGGGGTGCCTGACTGGCTCAGTCAGAAAAGCATGCCACTCTTGATCTCGGGGGTTGTGAATTCAAGCCCCACACTGGGTGTAGAGACTACTTAAAATAATAATAATAATAAATTAGAAAATAAAACCTTAATAAAAAAGAGAAGATCCAGCTGTTAAAATTTACCAAGCACCACTGACTAATGTGAAAAACTTGGATGCTCAACCAACCACTCTAAATTGAGACTACTGGTCTCCAAATGACTTAAACTCCAAATGACTTAACAAAAAGTCAAAGATAAGCCCAAAGAAAAAATAGAAGGTTTCCTTACAGCAGAAAAGGAAATCAGAGTAAGTTCGTCTAAATACGGTAAAAGATATGTATACTCTACCTGGAATTAGTAGTATGCAACTAGTGAACATCTAAAACCACCCAACTGTACACTTTAAAATGGTATGTGAGGGGCGTCTGAGTGGCTCAGTCAGTTAAGCATCTGCCTTTGGCTAAGGTTGTGATCCCAGAGCCCTGGGATCAAGTCCCATGTCGGGTTCCCTCCTCCAGCGGGAGTCTGGATCTCCCTCTGCCTGCCACTCCCACTGCTTGTGTTCTGACAAATAAATAAAATCTTAAAAAAGAATAAAAATAAAAATAAAATGATATGTGAATTGTATCTCAAAAAAAATCCATATAACTGACATTTACATGCAAAAACCTTCCAAAAAGGTAAGGAAAAATACATGTAAAATGACTGTTACTCATTAGAAGTTTTATGTTTACGAAGAAATCTATTATGAGGCTACCATTTCTGTATGGGTATTCCCATACCCAAATTCCAAGATTTCTTTTCTCAAATAAAGGGAGGAAGAGGACACAGGTACAAATTTTGTCATCCTCACAAGCCATGAGATTTAAGTATCTGAATGAACATGCAGACCCGTTGGTAACATTCTCCATAAACAGTCTGTACGTCTACTAATTTGTGACAGCCTGCTGTAGTTTCAGTTCAGAGTGGGTGATCACCAGGTTTTTTCACTGGTACTCAGTCAATTCTAGTAGCTGGATCCTCTTGTGGGAAAACTGATCATGCCTTTACAGACCTAGCCTGGAGCCGAGCTGCCTGATCCCACTGACGGCTTTGTTCATACAATAAAGAATGTGACAATAATCACCTGACACTTTTGACTAGGAATTCTGTTCTCTAGGCAAGACAAATTCTATGTTGTCTCCCCCAAATAGATAGATGACTATCACTTCTCTATAAAGCCTCTACATCCTAGAAACAACCCCATATGAGCAGGATTTCTCTTTTCCAGGAAACACAGGATAAAGAGCATCCAGGGGAAGTGAGAATAGCATCTCTTAGTCTCAAACCCAAACAGATGTTGCTTTTGCCTTTGTTCTACAAAAATAAATAAGAAAACACAAAAAAGTATACTCTAATATACATTAATTTGCATTTCATATAAAATTCTATAAACAAGTAAATATTAAGCTGTTATTAGGAAGTTTTACTTTTATAAAGAAAGCATAATTGACTTGGTTGTAGACTAAGTCCTCAATTCAGACAGCCATCAGTGTCAAAGAAAAAAATCCAGCCAACTGGCTCACATTGCCAAGAAAATACTATTGACCTGAATTACAAGCATCATGCCAATAATAATTACCATTTACTGAGTATCTATGTATTCATCATACTTCTGAAAACTCTACAAGGTAGCTATTATCCTTATTTTATAGATAGGAAAACAGGAAAGGAATAGTTTAGCAATTTGCCCAAGGTCAATGTTAGCATACAGCTGAAGCAAAACTCAAAACCAACTCAACCAGACTCCAAAGAGCCTGTGTTTCCCACTCTGGAATAATGCCTCTCAAAAGAAAATGCATTCAATAATAATATCAACATTAAGTGAGTGCTTATTTTGTATTAAGCACTTTACATTCCATCTCATTTAGCCCTCCCAATATACAGCAGAGCTAAGATGAATTCATTTTTATACATGAAGAAACAACAGAACACTAAAATGTCTTACCCAAAGTCACAAAACTAGTATAGCAGTCCACCCAGAGAAGCAGCATTACACACACACACAAATTACTATCATTTATTAAGCTTATCAAGTAGGAGGCACTGTGCTCTATATACTCTTCTTTCTCATATAATCCCTCAAAGAACAAAAATAAAAAATTGAAAAATTTTTTAAGTTCAGCAACTATTATTCCTCAGATTTTTCTCATTTCAAGGACCTTCTTAAAATGTTGAGTTTAAGAGAAAAAGTAGCCTATACCCAGAAGACAAATTCAGAGTCCAAATTGCTCAAAAACCGAAACTCACTATGCTGCCACAATTTTACCAATTTTACAATCTTCCTTAATTCTCAACTGCAAACAGATCCTAAACTTGCATGACTACCTCTGCTTTCCCTTTAGTAAACAAAGTAGTAAACATAGCTGGTAGTTAGTAGCATTTACCATTTTGCTATTTGTCCGTTGCTTTGCCCGGTGCTTTATATTTCTTAATTAATTATAAATTGAGATTTATAAAAAGGAGTAAAGTAACCAACTCAAGAACCACACAACCAAAAAAAAAAAAAAAAAGAACCACACAACCAATAAGCAATGAAAATGAGATACAAAGCCACATCTACTCCAAAGTACCAGTCTTGAAATACTCCATACCTTAAAATCTAGGGAATTTACTATGTGATATATCCAGACTGAAGAAGAGGTGGGACCGAGACAGAGTTCCTATATTTAAGAGTAAGGAGTAACCTTGAAAACCAGAAACTAGTCCCTCCATTCTTGAATTATTTGAGAAACACTTAGATGATTAATTGGTTAACAAATAAAAAGTTTAAAAAAATGAAACACTGAATAAAAACTAAAAATTTCTATAAAAGGTTATGACTTTCCAACTTTGAGATAATGGAACTATAATGTGTCATAATTCCTGAAGATGACCCCCCCCCAAAATGGAAGAAAAATCATTAAATATTTGCCCAAAAGATACCAAAGAATCTTTTCTAACGTGCATGCCATGGATTCATTAATTCAAACATTAACTGGACATCTACTATATACTTAACACTACAGAATGGAAATTTAGAGATGAGTCAAACCTGTGGGCTCTCTATGCCCTAATACCTACAATAATGCAGGGGGTCTCTGCAGCTTCCCAATGTGCCACATACACCTTGTGCATTATCTGACCTCTTTAAAAATAAAGGAATACAGGGGTGCCTTAACAGTTGGTTAAGAGTCCAACTTTTGATTTCGGCTCTGGTCATGATCTCGGGATCGTGAGGTGGGGCTCCACACCCTGGTTAAGACTCTCTCTCTCTCTCCCTCCTCTGCCCCTCCTACGCCCCCCATGCATGCACACATATCCTCTTTATAAATAAATAAATAAATAAATAAATAAATAAATAAGGTAAAACAAAGTTTAGCCCTTCCAAACCATTCTCCCCCACTGCCCAAAAACACTGCTTGGACTCTTGAGCAAACCATTAATCCTAGCTGTTACTGACCTTGAATACAAAATAAAAATGAGAACATTTCAAAAATATAGGAATTAAAGGGACAACACAAGCTGCACATACCAGGTTCACAAATGGAAGCATTCATCTAAAGGAGATTGAACAGCTCTTACCACTGGTTCCTTAAATCACACTGCAAGCCACGAGGCATGCAGGTGTTTTTATAAACTTAACATAAACAGAAAAAATAAAAAGAAAATCTGGGCGCTGGGTGGCTCAGTGGGTTAAAGCCTCTGCCTTCGGCTCAGGTCATGATCCCAGGGTCCTGGGATTGAGCCCCACATCAGGCTCTCTGCTCAGCGGGGAGCCTGCTTTCTCCTCTCTCTCTGCCTGCCCTCTTCCTACTTGTGATCTCTGTCAAATAAATAAATAAAATCTTTTTTAAAAAAAAGAAAAGAAAATGAAGTTAAAAGAGAACCACTCATTATTTGATTTCAGAAGTTCAATTTTTTCACTACACATTAAGTTAATTACTTCCAAAATCTTAGGAAAGAGCTTTCATAATCTGATGCTTTTAAGGAGAAAAAAAGAAAAAGTGACCCTCATGTCTAGTCAAAATATCTGCCACTGAAATTAATCTTTCCTGAATTCAAACACTCCAGGCTTTCCACAACTTCAATCATTAGGATAACAATTTTCAGCTCTGTACTGATTTTTATAACCAAGATGGGAGAAAGATATAAAAGAAAGTTCTAACTAGTTATACTGATTTGTATTTTTATCCTGAGACTAAATCCCACTAAGAAGTTATAAAATGCTTTAGGGGCACATGGGTGGCTCAGGTCATGACCCCACAGGGTCCTGGGATTGAGCCCCACCTCAGGCTCCCTGCTCAGTGGGAAGCCTGCTTCTCCCTCTCCCACTCCCCCTGCTTGTGTTTCCTCTGTGTGTGTGTGTCTCACTGCCAAATAAATCAATGTATGTATGAATGCTTTGTGCATAATTATTGTTTAGTATGTATTTGTTGACTTGTCTCTTGCTATACATTCATTTACTCAGATACATTAAGGGAGCTCCTAAGGTACCCCTGAAGTTTAGTTTTAACCGTGGCTTTAAAATGTAACAGTAGTTAATGTAACAGTAAAATGTAACAGTAAAAATGTAACAGTAGTTAGGGCGCCTGGGTGGCAAAAAAAAAAATTTTTTTTAAGGTTATAAAATGCTTTAGGTTAAAGAAGTGAGTAAAGTGACCTCCCTGGCTTATAAGTCTAATTATTGTTACATTTTAAAGATTATTTATTTGAAAGAGAGAGCCCATGAATGAGCATATGAGTGGAAGCGGGGAGCAGAAGGAAAGGAACAAGCTGACTCCCCACCTGAACCAAAACCAAGAGTCAGACACTCAACCAACTGAGCCACCCAGATGCCCCTAACTACTGTTACATTTTAAAGACTTATTTTTTTTAATTTATTTGACAGAGCTCACAAGTAGGCAGAGAGGCAGGCAGAGAGAGAGGGTGAAGCAGGCTCCCCGCTGAGCAGAGAGCCCGATGTGAGACTCGATCCCAGGACCCCGAGATCATGACCTGAGCCGAAGGCAGAGGCTTTAACCCACTGAGCCACCCAGGCGCCCTAACTACTGTTACATTTTAAAGCCACGGTTAAAACTAAACTTCAGGGGTACCTTAGGAGCTCCCTTAATGTATCTGAGTAAATGAATGTATAGCAAGAGACAAGTCAACAAATACATACTAAACAATAATTATGCACAAAGCATTCATACATAAAGTTTAAGTCAAGTCAATGCTTTCTGCTACACACTAAAATAAATAACACATCTTTTTCAAACTATTAACACATTGGGGCGCCTGGGTGGCTCAGTGGGTTAGGCCTCTGCCTTCAGCTCAGGTCATGATCTCAGGATCCTGGGATGGAGACCCGCATCGGGCTCTCTGCTCAGCAGGGAGCCTGCTTCCCTCTCTCTCTCTCTCTCTCTGCCTGCCTCTCTGCCTAATTGTGATCTCTCTGTCAAATAAATAAAAATCTTTTTTAAAAAAATTTAATGTGTTGGCTCAAATAAAACCTACTTCAAATGACACTTGAGGCACCTGAGAAATAAGTATTCAGTAATGACAGCTGACCATATGCTCCCTTCTCCCAAAATACAGAGAACATTATTGAGATTTCACTCTGACAAGAAAATGAAAACCTATCCCTCATGGTCTGAGTAACATCCATATGCAAGTCTGTAATATAAGAGCACATCAGCATAAAAACAATGATAGCCTTTTGCTCTTGGGAAATGAGCAGATCAAAAATGCAATATTAATTTGAAAGGATATATGTTTTCCAATAACAGTATAACTTAGGAACGTAACAAGTATAACATACTATGTGTTTTATGGGGCAGTTGTAATTTTTAAAGATTTAAAGTCTAATTGGCTGAGAACGCACTATAAGTCACAAATATAAGTTTTATCACTGTTATTTATTAAATGCTTTCTATGAACCAAATAGTGTTGAGCATTCTAGTTATCTTTTTGTTTATATTCACAACAATTACTAAACTAACTGCATTTCCACCTTACAAATGAAGGACTACATTCAAATGATTAAGGACTTTGTTCTAGCTCCTACAGCTATGTAAATATGGAGTCCAGATTTGAAGCAGCCACATCAACCACTTTGCAGTGGTCTGTCTCCTACGATGACTGCCCATAGGTCAGTTCAGATGCCCATCTCAAGCCCAGTGGAGGGGCAAAAGGGTGGACCAGGTTAAATGGTTTAAAACATGCCTGCCTAGCTGTTTGCCCCAAGTTTCCATCTGAGGGGACTGTGGCTATGGCAGGTGTCATGACTCACTGCATTGAAAAGGAAACTGATTCTTCTATTCTACTTCTATGTGGGGGCTTTCACTTCTTCCTAGGAAGAGTGCAATACTGGAATCCTCACAACATTTTCCAATCTACCTTTACCAGTAATAAAGCTCAATACTTAATTTTTGTCCCACATTTGGCTCCTTGTTTCTGTTGTCAATTAGTTAAGAACGTGGAGAGGTGCAGAAGTGACTCCATTAGATCCTCCTGAACCTCCAACTGGCAAGCAAAGTCGAGTCAGAGAAACACGTACAGTATAGGTTTGAGATGAAGCAGCTGTCATTAATACTAACAACATCAGGTGAACCACAGGGATGGCTATTATCATTTGCAGAATAAGTCAGTAACATGACTTCATGTGTAATCATAAGGTTTCAGAGAGAACCTATTTATGAACATGCACTTACTTCAATATATGAAATATTCAGACCATTTGGTCTGACCACTTTGAAAAAAATCTAAGTTAACACCACCAGCTTTCTTGTTGCTGCTCAGAAACTGGACTCTACCAGTGCGCTTAGTCCCACATTCTCACCCCAAGGCTTATTAGTCTGGCCCACCTTCCCTCTAATAATACAGGAGCCTTCCTAAACCTTTACTTACTTTAATGAGCCAAATCTGATCATTTCCTTGTGTAATGAATGCTTCTGACTCGAATTTTCTCTATAATCCAGAAACCTCCCTGGTTATGCCCCAAACATCTTCTAGTATTGCTCTCTATTCCCTGGCTGATAAAAACTAGCAGGGCAGTAAGCAAGCTGATCACAGCATACCGAGCAGTAGTCATTAAACCAGAGGTAAAAACCAAGGAGAAAGAACACAACAGGAATGTGGGAGGGAAAGGAAGAAGAAGAATGCAATATTCCATGATCTGATTGACTAATCTGTTTTTTCTCAAACCGGTATACATATATCTCCAGCCATAAACTGAGACATGCTGGCGTTACACTAGGAAAACGAAGGTGAATGCTAAACCTGGTATGTAGTATCAGCTTTGTTCATTCACTCCAGTATTCCAAAGTTAATAGACCAGCAGTGAATGTTTCTTTTATGGTAGTAATTAAAATATTTCTATTTTTAGGGGCACCTGGGTGGTTCAGTTGGCTAAGCGGCTGCCTTCAGCTCAGGTCAAGATCTCAGGGTCCTGGGATCTGGGATTCGAGCCCCATATAGTGCTCCCTGCTCAGCAGAAACTCTGCTTCTCCCTCTCACTCCTCCCTGCTCATGCTCTTTCTCACATGCACTCTAATAAGTAAAAAAAAAAAATTTTTTAACGATTTTATTTATTCACTTGACAGACAGAGATCACAGGTAGGCAGAGAGGCAGGCAGAGAGAGGAAGGGAAGCAGGCTCCCCGCTGAGCAGAGAGCCCGATTCGGGGCTTGAACCCAGGACCCCGGGATCATGACCCGAGCCAAAGGCAGAGGCTTTAACCCACTGAGCCACCCAGGAGCCCCATAAGTAAAATTTTTTAAAAATATTCCTATATTTGGGATGCCTGGGTGGCTCAGTTGGTTGGACGACTGCCTTCGGCTCAGGTCATGATCCCGGAGTCCCGGGATCGAGTCCCGCATCGGGCTCCCAGCTCCACGGGGAGTCTGCTTCTTCCTCTGACTTTCTCCTCGCTCATGCTCTCTCTCACTGCCTCTCTCTCAAATAAGTAAATAAAATCTTTAAAAAAAAAAAATTCCTATATTTATATAATCAGTATGCAAAGAAATGCAACATTCATAAGAATTCTTAAGATAAAACAGAAAATTTAAGAAATTTTCAAGCTACCCTGAGGTACATTCTGAACTTCCACTGGGCATTCGTACTCTCCTCTGCCTTTGGGGTTCTATGCAGGTAGTTTAAAAAGCCCTATTTTACACAAATTGGGGACGGTAAAATCCCAACAGTTGGATTTGTCTGGATTAACAACCTAGAAACTTTCTCCAGCTCTTCCAAAAAGAGTCAATCACTACTTTTACAGTGCTTCTACAAAATTTTAATTTATACTCCTACCCTAGCATTTATTGTATCACATAATTATTTATGTGTCTATGTCATCAATTACAACTAGTTCTGCTAAGACAGCAAGTACCCTTTATTCATCGTTGTATTCCCAGTTCCCAAAAAAGTGTCAGGAACATAGTATCCCGCCTGACAATATCACACTTGTTAAATGAATGGGTTAAACTTACACATTTCAAAGAATAATTTTTCTCTAGCAAGATCATTTTGACAAAAAGAATTTTTTAATGTTTTAATTACATTAGACAATCCATACAAATACCAATCCAGATCCACTTTACAACTATAATGGGATTTGAAAAGCTAATTCATTCACCCATGGTCAGGAAACCACATTCCATAGATTTAATATAAATGTGAAATCAAAACACTAACTGCACACGGTTCTTTATATATCCTACCAAATCATAGAATTTCAGGTCATGCAAAAACAAAACTGTGATTAAAATGGAAAAGCTTTACAAATGATGCCTGCCATTCTGTTTATCTTAGCACATCTTATTAAGGGCAAGAGATCTTAAGATACAACAACTCAAAATCACAATATATTAGTTTTAATTACCTGTGCTCTACTTCCAGTTCTACGTTTCAAACCGATTTGGTTCTCCAGAGGGCAAGTATCTCTACTTTATGCAGACTCAGGAGGAAAACCTTAATTACTTTAGAAAAAAAAAAAAAAAGCTTCAATTATTAATAATAGTGCCTATGATCTTCCTAGCTTTTCAAAGCTTTCCATAAGATGATCAGAATTCTCAAGGTAGTATCAATGAAAAATGGATGAATAACTATTTTTAAAAGTTTAAGCAATATTTTCTCCTACATTCTAAAAAGGGCTCTATTTATTTTAGTATGAAATTTGCATGTTCTAATATTACCATCTCAAAATTTAAATGTCCTGTATTTTACTGAATATATGCATACTTAGATGTACACATTTCCACTTAAAAATATACAATAGGCTACGAATAATGTAACTAAGTGGCATTTTATTAGTTAATGCCCCACAGTGTCTGACATACTGTATGCAATTAATAAACACTTGATTAATCAGGTATACAAATACGTAAGCTTATTATATGCCAGATGCTGCTCTAAGCACAGGCATGGTAACCTAACAGAGATGGACCTCATCTTCATGCAGCCTTCAGTTTTGTGAAGGCAGAAAATCAACAAACACAAATATATACTTCTCTAATATGTCAAGTAGATTGAAACACAACGACAAGGTGATATTAGTAGAAGGAGGGGTAGCCTACTTTAGATTGGAATATTAGGAAATATCAAGGATGCTTCTCTGAATCTGGGCATTTGAGATAAGATTCTTCACCCAAAGATTTGGAGAAAAGATAATTCCAGGTTATGGGAAACCTACGTCAAGTTTCAGAAATCAAAAAGCCAGGGGCACCTGGCAGCTCAGTCAGTGGCGCATGAGACTCTTGATCTCAGGGTTGTGAGTTCAAGCCCCACACTGGCTAGAGAGATTACTTAAAAATAAAGTCTTAAAAAAAAAAAAAGAATTAAAAATACCCCGCCCCCCCCCAAAAAGAAAGAAAATTGAAATGCCTGAATAATCTGATCACAGAAAACCAAAGGAAAAATAGATTTCTTAGAAACTGGCAATGGGACAGATACTGTAGATTTGTAGCACATGTTAAAGATTTTTAAGGTTTTACTCTACGTGCACTAAAAAAAACTAAAAGCATTATAGATGAGGCATGTGCAAGAAAAACCAAGATAAAGAATGCCAGAAGGCCTTGGTCCTACATCAAAAGCTTGGTAAGGTTCACATAGATTTCAAGTTAACATGATTAAGGTGCATATGTGTTAGGTTTTCATGACTCCCTGTTTTAATCAACTTTTTTAACTAACCCATGATCTTCCAGACATCATCACTCTCTCCTCCCTTTCCCTTTATATGTCCATACTTGCATTATATGTAAGTAGAACAGTAAAATGGTCTAATAAAATGAATAAAAGTACATCATAAAGACGAACTGGGAAATCTGCCTCTGAGTATAACTGACCTGACCAGTTCTTTACAGGTTGGATGAAATGAGAACAGGGGTCTATGCAGAAGATACAGGCATTCTAAATATGTAAATGTTTATCATGTGCATTACTTTTAAATCAAAACAGACTATATTTAACAAAAAAAAAAAAAAGACTATAATTATATTCCTCACTAGAAAGCAATTTAAGGGGTGCCTGGGTGGCTCAGTGGGTTAAGCCACTGCCTTCGGCTCAGGTCATGATCTGAGGGTCCTGGGATCGAGCCCCGCATCCGGCTCTCTGCTCAGCGGGGAGCCTGCTTCCCTTCCTCTCTCTGCCTGCTTCTCTGCCTGCTTGTGATCTCTCTCTGTCAAATAAATAAATAAATAAATAATCTTTAAAAAAAAAAAAAAAGGCAATTTAAAATACCTGCTTAGCAAAATACCACCAAAATCTTTCAAAAATTATTTCTGCATCAAAATGAAAAAGTGGAAAAAAAAAATGAAAAAGTGAGGATTAGCTATAACTTTGTGATATTAACGATCTTTGTGGGACGCCTAGGTGGCTCAGTCAGCTGAGCAGCCAACGTTTGATTCCAGCTCAGGTCATTTCCTCAGGATAGTGGGATGAGGCCCCCAAGTCAGGGTCAGTGCTGAGCACAGAGCCTGCTTGAGATTCTCTCCCTCTCACTCTGCCCCTCCTCCGGCCACTTGCTCTCTCTAAAGAAATAAATCTTTTTTAAAAAAACAATCCCTGCATCTTTACCTTCCACCTGAAACTCAAGTATGCTGAGACTTTCTTTGGAAGCTTCTACCTACAATATTCTATCTGATAAACATGTTCCACTGTTCATCAAACCATCTTCCATCTCTACCAAGTGAGTCTGAACATTAGTGTCCAAAAAGAGCTTGAAGTCAACATTTAACTCTTACTGTTTTAACTTTTAAACCAAATTTCAAAGTAAATGTACATAATGATCCATCCACAAAAATCTGTCCCAGCTAAACACCCCCAAAATATGTGAAAATACAATTACAAAGGCACACATATTAGTACTGTTTTCGGGGGAGGGGGGGCAGGTAGAGAGCAGAGGAGGGAATCTAAACATCTAACAATAAGGAAACAGTACAGTGAGTTCCATGGTATTATACTACCATAAAATTGTCACAGAAAGATATTCAAAATATACTGTCTATTATAAGCTCATTTCTTTTTTTCCATGTGTGTGTTCATCAATCAATAAATGGAGAGAAGCAGAATTTAAAAAATGATTTTAAGTAAAACCTAATAGAAATAAAATTTTAAATTACCCTCTGAAGTACTTTACTTCTGTCATTCTCAAACCAAGGGGCATACAATTTTCTCCATTTCAAGTAGAGTATTTACTGAGTAGTCCCTAACCAGCAGATTCTGAAGTTAGATTTAAAAGGATTATAAGGCATCTCCAGATCTCTCCACATTTCACAAACCCTAGCGTTAAACACAGAAGGATGGCAGACAGCACTAACAGATCCCTCCTCTCTATAAAATCACATTTCAATGGAGTCTATGAGCCCTAAGAGGTCCTCTAATTTTGGACATAATTTGTATTTGACTGATGGAATCTAGGTATGCCCTATATGAAAACGGGGCTAGGAATAAAGCATCTAACATTTTTAGCTTTTAGAGAAAAGCTGGCTCTGACTCATAAATTGGGGGAATATATCAAATACAAGAAAGGGGTTCAAATGCTAAAAAAGAAAAAAATGACAATGTTCACTCTTCATAACAACAATAGTGGCATTCAGGCAACCACATTACCCTAAACGACAATTATCAAGGCTATACGGTAGCCTGGCTGGCTCAGTCAGTGGAGGCTGTGACTCTCGACCTCAGGGGCATGAGTTCAAGCCCCACGTTAGGGCATGGAGCCTACTTAAAAGCAGAAAAAATCCATATATGATATCTAGAGAAAAATTTTATACCACAAATAACTTGTTGGCTATAAGATAAAAAAACAAACTTGATAACAAAACGATCAGATTGTGTCACCACTTTATCCAGTAAATAATCTCAACATCATGAAAACCCGGACAATCAGACATGTCTCCAGATATAATGAATTATGATCTACACAGCAGCAACTATAAACATGGGTGGCCAAAATGCTTTAATTTAAACAAACCTTTAAATCTAGCTTTTAGGACGCCTGGGTGGCTCAGCGGGTTAAAGCCTCTGCCTTCAGCTCAGGTCATGATCCCAGGGTCCTGGGACTGAGCCCCACATCAGGCTCTCTACTTAGCAGGGAGCCTGCTTCCTACTCTTTCTCTGCATGCCTCTCTGCCTACTCGTGATCTCTGTCTGTCAAATAAATAAATAAATTAGGGATGCCTGGGTGGCTCAGTTGGTTAAGCGGCTGCCTTTGGCTCAGGTCATGATCCCAGCGTCCTGGGATCGAGTCCCACATCGGGCTCCTTGCTCAGCAGGGAGCCTGCTTCTCCCTCTAGCTCTGCCTGCCACTCTGTCTGCCTATGCTCGCTCTCTCTCCCTCTCCCTCTCTCTCTGACAAATAAATTTTAAAAAAATTTTTTTAATAAAATAAATTAATTCATTAAATCTTTTAAATAAATAAATAAATAGATCTAGCTTTTAGGAGTGCCTGGGTGCTCAGTGGGTTAAGCATCTGCGTTCAGCTCAGGTCATGATCTCAGGGTCCTGGGATCGAGCCCCATACTGGGCTCTCTGCTCAGCAAGAGCCTGTTTCCCACCCCCAACCCCACCTGCTGCTCTGCTGATCTCTCTGTCAAATAAATAAATAAATAAAATCTTTAAATAAATAAATAAATCTAGCTTTTAGCTTACAGGAAATACAAAAAACAGAAAACAATGAAATAAGCCAGACAAATTCAAAATGTGGAGCATTTTACAGACCTGGCTAGATGTCTGGACACCCATGAGAAGAAAAAGGAGAAAGTGGGGAGTTGTGTTACTAAATGCAACTGCATAGTCCTAGATTATGTCCTGATTTGAACAAACCAGCAATAAGAGACATTTTTATGGGCTGAACTATGTCCCCGCCAAATTTATATGTTCAAGCCCTAACCCCCCCAATATCTCAGAATGTGACTCTATTTAGAGGGAGGGCCTTTAAAGATGTGATTACATTAAAATGAAGCCATTAGTTGGGCCTTAATCCAATCTGACGAGTCCTTACAGGAAGATATAGAGACCCCAGCATGTACACACAAATCCATATGTGAAAGACCATGTGAGGACAAAGGGAGAAGGTGGCTACTGATAAGCCAAAAAAAGAGTCCTCAGGAGAAATAAAATCTGCTAACACCTTTACCTTAGACTTCCAGTTTCCAGAACTGTGAGAAAATAAATTTCTGTTGTTGAAGCCACCCAGTCTGTTGGTATTTTGTCACAGCAGCCCTAGTAAACTAATACAGACACTGCTGTTACAAATAGCAAAATTTTGATATGGGCTAGGTTTTTTTATGATACTAAGAAACTGTTAGGTGTGAGAATGTGAGAATGTGTTATGGTTATGTGAGAAAATGTTCTTATTTTTTAAAGATGCATTTAAATATTTATGTATAAGGGTGCCCGGATGACTCAGTCAGTGAAGTGTCCGACTCTTGATTTCAGCTCAGGTCATGATCTCAGGGTTGTGAGATCAACCCCCATGTCAGGTTCCACACTGGGTATGGAACCTGCTTATGATTCTCTCCCAAAAATAAATAAATAAACAAATAAATAAATATTTAGGGATAAAATGAATCAATCTCTGTAATTTGTAGTGTTACACAAAAAAAGGTATGAAAATAAATATAAAAACTATTAAATGTAGATGGTTATTTGGCTGTTAAGTAAACTTCTCCTTCTTATAAATTTGAAATTTTCCATAATGAAAAGTTAAAAGTATATCTATATGAAACTGATTTAAAGAGAACTCGGGGGTGCCTGGGTGTCTCAATCAGTTAAGAGCCTGCCTTTGGCTCAGGTCACAATCCTGTAGTCCCTGCATAGAGTCCTGCATCAGGCTCCCCACTCAACAGAGAGTCTGCTTCTCTCTCTGTCCCTCCCCTCCTCACATACTCTTTCTCTCACTCTGTCTCTCAAATAAATAAAATCTTAAAAAAAAAATAAAGAGAATAATTTATAGTACAATAGAACAAAGATTCCCAAAATGAATGCCCACAATTAAGACATTAAGGGACGCCTGGGTGGCTCAGTCCATTAAACGGCTGCCTTTGGCTCAGGTCATGATCCCAGGGTCCTGGGATCGAGTCCCAGGCTTCTTGCTCCTCACATTGCCTTCCTCTTCCTGCTGTTTTCCCTTCTTGTGCTCACTCTCTTGATCTCTCTCTCTCTAATAAATAAAATCTTTAAAAAAAAAAAAAAAGGACATTAAAATGAGGAACAAAAGGAATACAAAAATACACAAAACTATAACCATAGCTTCAAAAACTATTTGTTGACTGTATACTATGTATTAAGTACTGTACACACGGAGGTGAACAAAAGAGACATGGTCCTGCCTAACTGTGTCTATAATCTAATAGAAGGATGTAATAAAGCAAAATAAACATAAATAAATACAAATAAACAGAAGAAAAATATATAAATGTGCAAATTTTTAGAAACAGTCTTTTTTTTTTTTTAAACAAATTACTCTTCCATCTCTACAAGGGAGTTCCTCAGAATTCTATTCTGGGCCTCTTCTATTCTACTTAGTCCCAATTAGCACTTTTCAAACCCAAACATCTCTCAAGTTTTATAACCATATGTCAAATTGCCTACAGACATCTACAATATTTTCTTTATAGACATTAAACCTTGAGCTCATATTTTCTTTCCCCAAAACTGCATTCTTCCTTTAACCCCTCTTGATAAAAAGGCCCAAGAATTACTTCTCTCACCCCTAAATCTAATATATGACAAAGTCCTATTAATTTTACCTCACAAGAACTTTTTTTTTTTTAAGATTTTATTTATTTCACAGACAGAGATCACAAGTAGGCAGAGAGGCTGGCAGAGAAAGAGGGGGAAGCAAGCTCCCTGCTGAGCAGAAGGCCCGATGCGGGGCTCAATCCCAGGACTCTGGGATCATGACCTGAGCCAAAGGCAGAGACTTCAACCCACTGAGCTACCCAGGCGCCCCCTTCATAAGAACTTCTTATATCTGTTAATTTCTCTCCAACTTCACTACTTCCACCTTCCCTTACCTGGATTACTGTAATAGTTTTCTAAATTGCCCTCCTGACTCCAGCCTTACTTGTCTCCAAATTCATTCTACCTAAGGTAAAGAGGCAAACAGGCAACATCAAATATTGTATTTTTATTAAGTAATAAGATTTTTTAAAAATTGCTCTTGTCAAATATTAAAGCATATTTCCTTTAACCATCACTCAAAAGCTAGTGCTGAAATAAAACTAGCCCATAAGAGTAATTTTCCCGGGGCACCTGGGTGGCTCAGTTGGTTAAGCAGCTGCCTTTGGCTCAGGTCATGATCTCAGGGTCCTGGGATTGAGCCCCACATTGCATCAAGCTCCCCGCTCAGCAGGAAGCCTGCTTCTCCATCTCCCACATGCGCCACCCACCCCCGCCGCTTGTGTTCCTGCTCTCGCTGTCACATAAATAAATAAAATCTTAAAAAGAAAAAAAAAAAGTAATTCTCCCAGCTAAATAATTCTGGATTTTTTTTAAAAAGTTACCTGAATTAAAAACAATACTTAGAAATATTTGGGAAGCACAGTGTCCCAACATTTCTTCATAACACTCAGCTATCACCAAAATATATTACACTTAGGGCTGTCAGATAAAACACAGGACATCCAATTAAAATTTCAGATAAACAGTAGTTTTTAATGTAACTATCTCCCAAACATCGTATGTATTTTTACTTGTTAGATCTGGCAACCTAATTATACTAACAAGATTATTACAGCAAGCAAAACCTGACTTTATTTATACTTTTTTCATTATAAAAAAAAGTTATAAAAAAGTTTCTTTATAAGAGGTTAAATTTAGAAAAAATATATATATTCCATAATCCTACCACACTAACCAATCAGCATTTTAGTTCATTCCTCTTTTTCTTACATACTTTAAATGTTATATTTGCCTTTCCTTAAATGTTATAGCCATTTCCTTATGCTAACATAACACCTGTTTTTCTGTCTTTTCCCTTTTTTCTGTTATTTCCTTAGAATACTCTCATAAATGAAATTACTAAATTGAACATTAAAAAGTTATGAGCAGTCTAACAATTCTAGATACATATTGCCAAATTACAAACTACCAGCAACATTTGATATGCCCACTTTACTAAAATCTAACCAGCCTTATGTTATTAGTATTTTTTAAAAAACTGAAATGGGTATAAAATAGTATTTCATTTTGCTTTAATAAGCCTGCCTTTAGTTACTGATAAGATCTAACATTCTGCTACCAGTTGCTTATATTTCCTCTGCTATCAACTATCTACTCATCTCCGTTACCTATTTCAAAAAATGGTTTTGTTTTTTACAATAAAGCTTTCCCAGCTGAAGAATGAAAGTGCCAAATGTCTGAAGTTCTAGTCACATGGACCAAATGAAAAACTATAATTTATTTAACCCTCATCATCTTCCAGAAATTACATTTTTATATACTCTCATTTTATATACATATATTATCTCATGTTTCACTTAAATAACTCTCATGATTAAAAATAATTAAGTTGACTCAAATTTCCTGATATTTAAATACCATTTCAGTTCAACCTAGCACTTAGATATGCCAAAGAAACTTATCTTAATAAATCTGAACATGGAAACAGAAATAATGTTGTAGATCTACTCTAATAATCCAGATACACCAAGAAACCTGATTTTGCAGTAAGAGTTTACTCTCCAATGCTGTCAGTAATCTTGCAAATATAAATATGCACTACTGATTTCAACAGAAGACAGAGTAAGAAAGTAAGTCAGCATAAATTCATCAATGCCATTAGAACAGACCTCAAAGCTCACAAGCTAACAGCAGCCCTTAAATGGCAGGGATTTCTGAGATAACCCAATTTAATCTCTTTCCTCTCCACCATCCCCCACCCACTTTGCAAAGGAAAAAAAAAAAAAAAAAAAAAAAACAAGGCAAAATGAAGTGAAATAACTTTCAAGAAAGTCTCAAAGCTAGTTAAGATCAAGAATATCTGCTTCATTCTGCCATCAACCAAATTTTATTGAGTGGTTTATTCAGAGCTGTAGAGATACCAAAGTGAAAAAAACAGAGGCGCTGGAGTGGCCCAAATGTCTGAGCAGCAAACTCTTGATTTCAGCTCAGGTCCTGATCTCAGGGTCATGAAACTAAGCCCTGCATTGAGGAGTCTGCATCAGGATTCTCTCTCCCTCTGCCCCCTCCCCCTCTCTCAAATAAATAAATAACTTTTTTTTAAGTGAAAAAAACAGCAAACTTCTTGCTCTCAAAAAGCTTACATGCTACTAGGGGATGGGAAGAAAAGAGTAAATAAGGAAGGAAAGAGGGAGGGAAGGAAGGAAATTTCTAAGACAGGGATAAGTATTCTGAATTCAACTACACAAGGCAATGTGGGAGAACAAGACTAGAACAGGGGACCATTTCAGATTGGGTGGTTTGGGAAAGGCTTGGAGAAAATGAGAAAAGAGTTGAGATCTGAATGACAAGAAGACAGGAACAGGAAAATAGGAGACAACATTCTGATTAGAGATGCTCTTCTATCTAAGTATTCATCAAGGTACAAAATAACAAGGGGTAAAGGGTAAGGGAAGGGGGGTTGGCAATATTTTTTAATCAAAACATGTACCATTTAAGTATAAAAGATATTACAAAAAGATTAATAAATATGGCACAAACTTGATTTTTCCCAAGTGACAGACATACCAAAATAAAATATTATAGAAAAATATCTAAATCATGATTTAAATTCACTACTTAGAAAGATAGATTAACCAACATTTCAATGATCTCATTTACAGATAACAAAGTAAACAAGCTTTAAGATTTAACTTTTTAAACCCTTAGAAAATATTAGTAAAGGAATTAGGACAAGATAATTTTAATAAAGATTTTCAAATAAGATGAAAAAATTAACATTAATCAGAAACTTCCATTTCCAATTTTTTTTTAAAGATTCTATTTATTTATTGGACAGACAATGATCACAAGTAGGCAGAGAGGCAGGCAGAGAGAGGAGGAAGCAGGCTCCCAGTGGAGCAGAGAGCCCGATGCGGGGCTCGATCCCAGGACTCTGGAATCATGACCTGAGCCGAAAGCAGAGGCTTTAACCCACTGAGCCACCCAGGCGCCCCTCCAATTTTTCTATTAATTTTTGACACCAGCATATACAACAGCCTAGGACTTTTTTTCCAGCAAAATTATATACCTTAAATGATGCTGGGGATAATGCGCTCAGATTGTTTCAGCCAATAATTCTGCTTTTTTAAAAAATCAGTTATTGGGGCGCCTGGGTGGCTCAGTTGGTTAAGCATCTGCCTTGGGCTCAGGTCACAATCCCAGAGCCCCATGTCGGGCTCCCTGCTCAGTGAGTTGGGCTCCCTGCTCAGTGAGGAGTCTGCTTCTCCCTCTCCCTCTGCCACTCTTCCTGCTCATTCTCTCTCTCAGTCACTGTCTCAAATAAATAAAATCTTTAATAAGATAATTTTTTTAAAAAATCAGTTATTTTTAATACATGCATATATTACTTTCCCACTACAGTCAAGCTCCTGAAAGACATGTTTTATGCCTCCTACTTCTATACATTCCCCCATAGCGCAGGGCCTTGCAAACAGAGATATAGAGGGGGTAAAATACATCATTCCTAGAATGTCTTTAACACATTATCACAAAGGAACAATTCAACAGTCCATAAGCCTTGAATAAATTGGACTCAGCTCAATGAAAAAGAACTCTCTAATCAAGTAAACAGTTTAGTATCCTAAGTATTTCAGTAATTAGGAACACAAATAAACAAAAAAACACTCATCTGGTTTGTGAGGTTTTAAGCCAGAATATAAATGTTATGTCACATCTGATCTTTCTGGTTCCACTCATAAACCTTCATATAAACCCAAAGGCCCTCCCCATCTATGTCTCCTATTTCAGGTCAAGAGCACTGGCGTAAAATTTCTGCCATCATTCCCCAGGTCATCCAATTCTCCCTCCCCCTATCTTTTTTATCTTTATTTATTTTTTAAATGATCTCTATGCCCAACATGGGCTCAAACCCCTGAACATGAGACCAAGAGTTGCATGCTCTACCAAATGAGCCAGCCAGGTACCCCTCCTTCCCAACCCCTGTTTTTTGGTTTGCTGCTGTCAATTAAAGTTACTAAAGGGGAATAAAAGTTACTGAAAGGGTTAAAGTTACTTTTGGCTCAGGTCATCTGGGATCAAGCCCAGAGTTGGGCTCCCAGCTCTGCAGGAGTCTGCTTCTTCCTCACCCTCCATCCCTCACCCTCCCCCTGTTCATGCCACTAGTTCTCACTCAGTCTCACTCTCTCAAATAAATGAATAAAATTTTTTTAAAAATAAATAAAGTTACTAAAGACAAGGAATACTGAGGATTCTGGCTTGGTTAAGAAGACCAAGAATACCCACCTAGTAGAGAGCACCTTCTACACACCAAGCACCTATTTTATTTCTTAAATTTCATAAAGTCATGAGCTATTATTACTTTCATTTTACAGATACATAAACCCAGAAGTAAGGTTACTTATCCAAGGCCACACAGCTAATAAGTCTGTCAGATTCGGAATTCTTTACTCCCCAAGAAATAGATCAATAACAATCCCATCATAAAAAAGCTAAGATAATGGCCATATGAGGCATAACCACCAACACAAGTGAACAAGACCTGGAAAAGAAACTCTACAATCTTTTCCACCTACTTTAAACTCACTGCCATCATAACAATTACAAGTTTGACAAAAGCGAAAAATGCTTTTCTGGTTGATAATCCAATTTGGAGACTAATTTGCTGTCATCTAGCTCAAAGATTGTATTTTTATATAGTTTTCATTTTAAGAGACTTTCATTAATAAGGTTAGTGATAGATCCAATTCAGCTCTAACACAGTTTTCAAATTCACTTAAAAAGTTTTACCGAGGGGCGCTTGGGTGGCTCAGTGGGTTAAAGCCTCTGCTTTCGGCTCAGGTCATGATCCCAGGGTTCTGGGATGGAACCCCACATCGGGCTCTCTGCTCCACAAAGAGCCTGCTTCCTCCTCTCTCTCCCGGCCTGCCTCTCTTGCCTACTTGTAATCTCTGTCAAATAAATAAATAAAATCTTAAAAAAAAAAAAAA
>PISX010019022.1:0-28229 GCA_004024625.1 Mellivora capensis
GCAGCCAGCTCGGAGCCAAGGGGTTGTGCTCCCCATGGGGCTCATCCGCGCTCCGGCCGGAGAGCTCCCCCAGCCCCAGAGCCTGCCCAGGAGCCACTGAGACAGGCGGACTTTGGCCTCAGGGCAGCATTTCACGACTTTCTGGAAGGAAGGGTCATTGCCTGGTTCCTGGTGGCTGCTGGAGCCCTGCCAGACAGGCCGCTCCTGGCGGATGGAAGCCTCTGTGCTGAGGCCTTCCACTCACCCAGGACGTCCCGGCCCCGCTGCCCACCGCTCGGCTGCTGCTCCCAGCCCGCTGGCTTCGTGGGGGGCCGTCAGGGGGCAGATGGCACAGCTGTGTCCCGGCAGGAGGCGGCAGTGCTGGGCCCTCCTGCTCTGGCCCCGACCCTAGGGCCTCCTCTGCTCTGAGGGGCCCACACTCCGGCCTTGTCCCTGAGGTCAGTGCCAGAAGGGCCCCGGGCTGAAGGGGTGGGGCGGGGGGCAAGCCCCCCCAGGTAGGATTTAGCGCCCTTTTTGCTGCAGAAAGGAACATTTCCCTCCCCAAGGGCAAACCTGAGGGGCACTAACAGCAAAGACTTTCACCCAAGTGTGCGGGTTGTGGAGGGGCTTCCCTGGGGGGGACTGTGATACCCACGGGGCACCTAGAGCTGAGCGCGGGCCTGTGCACCCCCACACTCTACCCCAGCCACCCCTGGCTTCACCGCAGGCTTTCTCCTCTGGGCCTCGGGGTCCCCAGGGGGGTGGCTGTCCTATGGACAGCAAGGCCCAGCCTCACGCCATCGGGCCGGCGCAGGAGAGGCGGTGGGTGCGGCGGCCCGTGGCTCCTCGCTGGAGACGGCGTTGGTGCCCACCCTCACCGCCAGGCAGCCCGTCGGGAGCACAGGGCGAGCCTTCCGTCCCCGCTCTACCAGCAGCTTCAGGCCAAGGGCCCTGCCCAGCACCCCTGCCGGGAGGTCCAGCTTAGCTTTCTCAGACCTCAGCCTGTGGGGTCCCAGGGCAGAGGGGGACAGGCCAGTGTTGCCCAGCCCGTCTTGGGGGGCCCTGAAGAGGCCATTAACTATCCAGAACCGGGGAGGACTCTGTTTTAGGAAAGGAAGGCAAACCCATGAGAAGCACCTGCCCTCCCCACCGTGCAGTGCGAGTGTGCGGAACCTGCGGGCGGAGCCCCCGTGAGCTGCCAGGAAGGTTCTGGTCTGTGTAGCTCTGCAGGGAGTGGGAGCCGGGCGGGGGGAGGTACTCACCATGATGCCGGTGAGAAGACAGACGCCCTTCCCACAGTATGTGTGGGGCACCATGTCCCCATAGCCGATGGACAGGAATGTGATGGAGATGAGCCACATGGCGCCCAGGAAGTTACTGGTCACGTCCTGCTGGTCATGGTACCTGCCAAGGGGGAGACAGGGCTCAGTGGATGGAACCGCGGGCCCTGGGGTAACGGCTATGGGCACATCCGGACTGGGAAGGAAACAGGTCTTTGCCAAGGTGGAGACGGCAGGTGCCAGGGACTGAAGGCGCCACGACTCTGCCCACCCAGCTCCTGATGCAGCCCGGGCCCCCCGCCCACCGCCAGCTTGCCCCAGAGGTGCTCCGTGCCGCAGACGCCCTCCGAGCGCTGCTCAAACAGCTCTGGATGAAATCATGTGGGAATAAAGTTCTTTTCCTAGCGACCGCCTGAGTGTGCATAGATGTGACCGATCAGAAATCACAAGCACCAGAACAGGGAGAATGTAAAAAATAAATCCCCAACAAATCTAGCAGTTTTCTGTAAGAAAGCTGAGGGATCCCAGAGAAGGGGCACCTGCCCAGGGCGGAGAGGGAGGCTGTCGCCGTGGGGGCTCTTGGGCTATATGTGGGTGTGCTGGCATCTCCCTGCTGAGCTGGACGGGGCTCTGGGCTGCCCACCTGGGGAGGCACCCACCGGAATGGTACTGCGCCCGTTCACTGCCCACGGTGTCCTTTCCCTGCCTCCTCTCACCCCCAGGCACCAAGCCCACTGTGTGCCAGGCTCCGTGCCAATGCTGCCATACAGAGACCCTGCTGCCATCCAGATACAGCCCCTGCCCCTGGGGCTCGCAGCTCGGGGAGGGCTGGCAAGGAGGCCGACATGCGCAGAAGCGGGTGGGCAAGGCGCCTCTCCGGCAGGAAAGGGCAGTGCCCTCGACGCGAGCACGGGCAGGCTGGGCAGGTTAGTCAGAGGCTGGCTGCCAGACAGCTGGGAGGTGGGGTGCTCAGGCAGGGGGACCGCCCTCGTGAAGGCCCGGGGCTGGGCTTGCGGGTGGCAGCTGGGCGGGGTTGCCCCGGGCGGCAGGGCAGATGAAAGTGGGTCCCTTCTCTGAATGTTTGCTAACAGGACCGCCTGACCCCACACCACAGAGGGAGGCAGCCAGGTGCGAAGCAGGTGGAAGGCTCCGGGGCGGAAGGCGCAGGTGAGAGCCTTTATCACGCACCCAAGCCCAGCCTGCACCTACTCCAGGGCGTGCACCGCTCATGGGCTGTCCAGCCCCAGCCTGATGCCTGGACCAGCAAGCGGAGATGTGCGCATCAGCCTTTCGAAGCCGTCCGCGTGGGGCATGCACGCCCTGGTCTCCAGGATGCCCACCTGCCCTCTGGCTGCCGCCCCACCGGCCCTCCCCTGGTTGGCTGCCTCCTCCTCCTGGGTGTGCCTGTCACCCCCCGCAGGAGTGGTACTGGCTGTGCTGCCCGCCTGGACCCCAAGACAGAGGGTGCCCTGCTCCCGTCCCAGGTGCCACCCCCTCCCATCCCCTCGGCCCCTGTCCCTTCCATTCCTGTGCGCTGCTCTGGGGCGGGGAGGGCGCGGGGGCAGACCCCCGCTCTAGGGCCTGCACCGAGCTGCAGTGTGGAGTCCTTCCGGGGAGGCGTGGGCTTCGGGGTCTGTGAAGCAGCCAGACTCAGGGGCAGGCAGAATGTGGGGCACACGTAGAGACAGCCCCATGCTGGAAGCCCGCAACACGGACACAAATGTGGGTCACCAGCTCGTCCCGAAGACGTCTCCCGTCAGGTCTGCGGGCGGCAAGGTTGGGGCACAGGACAGAGAGGACGTGAGCCTGTGGCCTTGGGCTCTGCTCGCCCGGCTTCAAGCCCCAGTTCCCCCTCGCTCCAGCCCGCGGATAAGTGACCAAACTGATCTGCTGCTAGGACTGTACCCCCCGGGGCCTCACCTGCGCAGCGCCCCGCCGCCCGCCCAGAGCCTGCCCCAGCACAAGGGCCGCCCAGTCACTGTCGAGGGCGGGTGCCTCCGTCCGGGACGCATCTACTGAGAGACAGAGGAGGCGGGTGCCGACGGGGGAGGGGGGGGGGGGCGAAGAGGCGTCCGCGCTTGCAGAGCTGCCTGATACGGGGAGGAAGGAGCCACTGCCAATTCGTGGACACAGAAGGGACACGGGACACCGGGTATCGGGGAAAGGCTCGTCTCAGCTGCCTGCAGCAGTGGTGATGGCGGGCGGGCCCCACGGACCTGCTGGAACGTCTGCAGGCGCCCGAGAAGCGACGGAGAGCCTCAGGGGACCCAGGTGGCCGCCCACCACGGCCCCGGGACTGAACCCGTAGCCTGTCTCTGCCCGCGTTCCTGGTCCTGCTGCGCGCGGTCCTCACAGTGTCCCTCTCCTTGCAAACCCGAGGCTTAACCTAGTGTCCCTGGCGCTCAGCAGCCCCACGTGAGTGGCCTCCGAGAGAAAGAAAGAAGAGCTCAGAGGGGCGTCAGCAACGGGCAGGCATCTTGTCGTCACCCTGACGCCCCATTTACCGTTTCATCGCTCAGAATCCCTTTCTGGGAATTTCTCTCTCGTTCACACGCACAGCCTCGCCGGTGGTCATCGTAAGCGCGAGGATAAAAGCAGTTCTCAGGGATGCCACTCACTGCTCACTTGTCAGACCCGAGGGCTGTCCCCTCTGGGCGGGTGGGCACGAAGACACCCACTGTCCCGCGTCGTGGGGACAGAGGCGTGGGGCTCACCACGCGGGAGGTGACGGGCGGTGGCACAGGCTGAGGACGGACAGCTGTGGGACTGGAAAGGAGAAGCTGTTTCCAAAACTACTGACAATTTTGCCGTGGTTTCCACGTGCCACAAATCCACACGTTCACGTCATGCTATTTTTTTCAACAGAATTTTTCAAAGAACCATCTTTTTCTTTAAGGACCAGGGAGGAAAAGTTGTCTTTCTTTTTGAGGATAGTTATTATAGTTGTTAATTTCTCATTTTTCATTTTTTAATATTATGAAACAAATGATAGGTACAGGCGATCATGCGGCACTTGGAAGACACGGGGTCCCAGAGACTTGCAGAGTCTCTAACGGGAAAGACGCAGACTGAGTCAGTTAAACAAAGAAACGGGCTCTAGTTCCCGTGCAGACCGTTGGCAGGGAGCAGCGCATGGCGTGACGCTGTCCAGAACCCACACTGTGAGACAACACTGGCCCCAGGAGATGCGAGGTGATGCTGGACAAGGGGGTCTTTCTGGAAGGACTGGGGGTCAATGGAGGGGTCTCCCAAAAGGCAGAGAAGAAAACACGAGCGAGCATATCACCGAATCCATCTGCCAATTCAAATGATAATGGTCTCAGAAAGAGAACTGGAAAAAAGGAGGAGGAGAGAAGTAATCATTAAAGAAACCATTACCAAAAATTTCCAGAACTAAAGGACATAAGTTTCTAGATTAAGGGGCCCCTGTCCCCTTAATCTAGATGAAAAGACTCACACTGGATGAAAAGACTCACACTGAGGCACATTACTGTGAAATTTCAGAACACCAGGGGGAAGGAGAGGTGCTGCGGGACTTCCAGAGCCGGGACTTCCAGAGCCAGCGAGGGAGGGAGGAGGGAGAAAGAAGGAGGGACTGAGGGAGGGTTAGGGCCAGGGGGATGGGGCCCAGGGCGGTGGTGGCCCAGGGGTACAGGAGCTCAAGGAGATGGGAACCAGGGGGATGGGGCCCAGTAGTCCTTGGATGTCGGCCAAGTGCCAGGCTAGAGCAGGTCAGAGGACCTGGGGGACATTTCTCCAAGAAGACAAAATTGACAGAAAATTGAATATGCCTGAAAGTCCTGAGAACAGGTTGGACCACGGCCAGAGCGTGGAGCTGAATTGGCAACAAATGCACGGAAAGCGCTGGGCACGTGGGCAGACGCGGCGCTTCGCCGGGAGCAAATGAGATCGGCAGGACCGGCGTCCCCGTTCCTTCCCGAAGGCACAGCTATGAACAGAGTCAAAAGGTGATGGCCAACCGGGGAGGCTGGTGACAGCGGCAGGAGGCCTGGGGGTAGGGGCGGGCAGGGGGCCACATCCTCACCTCCCACGTGGGAAGCGACAGACGGTGCCAAAACAGAAGTTTTGAAAACCAGCAGCACACGCGTGTCACTTAGACACAGGGAGGTCACCAGGGGCCGTACTGAGCAGTAGGCCGCGGAGAGCTCCCTCTGGAGAAGGGCAAGGGGGAGGAACGGGCACTGAGCCACGGACTCTGCAGTGCGACCTCGCGGAACTTCTGTGACAACCGACGTAAAACCAAGCTGAAGAGAAAAAACCAAAAATGCACGTCATGTAAAATTCAGTTATGAAGCATAGACACGAAGATGCGTAACCGAGCTCCGGCGCCGGCCGCCCACGGAAGGGCCTGCGGCGCTCTCTCCTCCGTCCCGGGCTCCGTGTGCACACAGGTGGGCACGCCCGAATGGTGTCTGGTGGTGCTTGGCCTGCCCCGAGTGCCATAAAAAGGAGCCACACTCCAGGAGCAGGGCCCAGCGGTCCTCTTCCTCCTCCCGCACATGTGTAGACCCGCCCTCCCGAGCGCGGGCCGGACCTAGTGGCTTGTTTCTAACACGCGGCGGAGGGGACGTGCTGTCACCTCTGAAGTCCCACCGTAAGAACACGGCAGCCCCCGTCTCGGGTGATCTCCAGCTCGGGAGAAGCCACGCACCCTGCCCGACTGACCTCTGGAGAGGCCCGGGTGGCGAGCGGCCCCCGCCTGGCCCGGCCCCGCGAGTGAGCCCCGAGGCAGAGCCCCTCCCCAGAGCCCGGCTGCCGCCCGCAGGGGACGACAGTTCCTGTCACTCAGTGTCCAACCAACACTCACCGCCGTCCGTCATCTGACACGTTTAGCCAGACCTGTGGGTAAACGCTCCTGTTTTGCGGCGTTTCTCTGACGAAAGCTTGAGGACCCTTCATATGTCGATGGTCGTGCTTCTCTTCTCTGAAGTACCGTTCCTGACTTTTGTCCATTTTTCCTTTGCTTTGTTTTTGTCTCTTTTTCTTATTGGTTCTAAGAGTCCTTTTTGTACTCTAGATAAGAAGAACTTTGTCAGTTTTTGTGTTGAAAATTCTTTTTCCAGTTTGTGCCTTTTTATTTTCTTTGTAGTATATTTGGTGAATAGACGTTCTAAGTCCTCCTGCAGCTGAATTCATCATCCTGGTCACGAGTGACCAGTGACGTATAATTTTTAAAGAAACACTTGCCTGCCTGCAGACATGAGACTTTCAAATGTTTCTAAATGTTGCCTTTCACACTTACGTCTTTAATTCACCAGGAAGTGATTTTGTGTACGGTGTGAGGTAGGGATACGCCTTCCTTTCTCTCGAGCGGGTAACCAGTCAAGCTCGGCAGCACAGCGAGCAGTGTCCCCCCACCCCCACCTCTGCCCTGTGGATCTTACACAGAAGTGGCACAATTTCTGGGCTCTCTCTTCTGTTCCACCAGCCTGCACGTCAACGCCTGTGGTTCCTTTATCCACCCTCTATAGCCTTTTCTACGCACCTTCCCAGAGCCTAACGCGGAGCAGGCGCTCGGTAAGAATCTGTAGAATGACTGCGGCCCGCTTGTTGCTTTTCCCGTCCCCGCGGAAGAGCGATGCTTGCTTCCGAAATTCAGCGAAGCACGTTGCAGCAAATCTCTCTTCAGCAGGTAAAGTTCTGTTGGCTGCCGGGTTCCTTGGACTTGGAGTCTGTTCTCGCCCTTAAAGAGAACTCAGCTCCTTGCCAGTAGCTGTGACCTGACTTTCCACACGGAGCTTAGTGATTTCATGGCCGTTCATCCTGGGTCTGGTTTGTTTGCTGGAGACTTTTAGGGATGGAGCCAAGTGTGCTGCCTTGTCCTCACCCTCCAGCTTCACACAGTTGGAGCCGCCCCGGGGTGTGGATCCCGCACTTAAGTTCTCCAACAAAAATCCCAGCTATAGGGACCCCTCGGATGCTCGACTTGACCTCCTGGTGGGCTTTGATACCACGGCTGCCTCCCTCCTCAGAGCCCTACTCCTCTGGCATTGTCGGGAGCCGGCTGTCCCGGTGGCCTTCTGTCTGACCGTCCTTGGGTCATTTGTGTGGCCTCCTGTCTGGCCCCTGCCGCGTGCTCACCTTGGGCAAACCCCTTTTCTTGCTCCTGTCACACCGGCCGCTGTCCTTACTGACCCTTCCAAGGGAGGCTTCAAGACCCAGCTCAGATCTCGCCTGCCCCTCCCAGCCACAGCGAGCCCTTCGCCTCTAACCCCAGACCCCCCAGCGTTGGCCCCGTCCACGCCTGCCTGCACGGTGGGGGACACCCCAGGCTGGTAGGTGTCACGGTCGGAATGCAGGGGCGGAAGGCCAGACTGCCTAGGTTCGAATCTGGGTTTGCCCCTTTGTATCTGCATGACTTGTCCTGCGCGACAGGCCCAGAGGCACTGCTGGGGCTGGCAGAGCGGAGCAGCACCTGGCCGCACCGGGACAGTTGGCGCCCACCACCTGGTGCAAGCCCGGCCTTGCCGCAGCAGAGCGAGCACGCTATCTGGAGCCAAAGCCTGCCCTCCCAGTCCTAACGGGTTTGCGACCTGGAACAAAGCATTTCACCATCTCGGAGCGTCCTGTCCGCCCTGACCAGGTCACCAGGCTGTGGGGAGCAATCGGGGTGGAAGGGCTTTGCCAACCTCAGATGGACACACGCCCGCCCGTGTGACTCTGCCTCTCCCCGAGCACCACCGCCTCTTCGCCCCTCCCACTCGCGCCTCCTCCCCCTGGGACCCCTCCCACTCGGGCTCCTCCAACCAGACCCCTCCCCTGGTACTCCTCCACCTGGGCTCATCCCACCTGCACCCACCCAGAGACCCTCCCGCCCTGATCCCTCCCACTCAAGCCCCTCCGGCCAAGGCCCCTCCCCGGGCACCGCCCCCACCCCTGCCCCACAATGCGCTCTGGGCTAGTTCTGTGTTTACTGTGTCTGCCCCCATTAGAACATAAGCCTGCTCGTTACTTGGTTTGCTGCTGTGTTTCTAGCCCTCAGTCAGTGTTGGTTGAGTGAATGAATGAATAAAAGATCCCTTATCGGCATCACAAGCCAGCAGGACCAGGTTGCAGGACCAGGCCTCTCGCCCCAACTTTATCCTGAAGCCATGACAAGCTCAGGAGAGTGACTGGTCACAGCACCTTCCCGGAGAAGTGCGTGAGCGGCAGTGAGCAGGGGCGGGTGGGGCGAGGTGATGGGCACTTGCTCAGGCCCTATGGGAGGGACCAGGCCCTCCTTGCAACCAGACAAGCTCTAGGCGCTCTCGTAAGTCCTGGGTTTCACTCCTGCCCCTGGCCCTGCCTTTGTCCAGGCCGCCAGTCCCCTCAGCTGGCCGTGCACGCCCTCCGAAGGCTGGGGGTGTGATCCCTGCTTCAGGGGAATCGCTGCCGAGTCCGGAGTCCTGAGGGGGTTCTGGGAACCACTCGCGCGGTGGGAGAGCCCCGACGGGGGGGTCAGCCAGGCGATGAGTGGCTGGCGGACCGTGTGCTGGGCTGCAGGTGAATTCACATCTTTTCTTAAAAACAATTTCCCCTACACACATCTTGAAGTGTGAGATGAACGGCCTCGGGGACCCAGGCTGCCGGCTTGCCCACCAGCTGGGATGCCCAGGCCGGGGTGAGCGCTGCAACCTCTCGGCTTTGTCGCGAGAGCCAGTGGCCTAGTTCTGAAGAGTTGGCTTTGAATTTAGGAAAGGAGTGATGCTTCCTTCTGCCTGGTAATCAAGGCAATAGCCCCGCATCTTTCCAAGGCAAGTCTAATCTCTTACTTCCAGTCCCAAGAGCTGCCAGCCTGGGTGCAGGGTCTCCAGTTAGTTTTGAAAGGGGAGAACCACCCCCCCACACCAAAAAGCACGGTGGCGCCAGCCAGCCAGCTGCGACTCCCCACCCAGCGGACGGGGCCCCTTGCCCTTCTGTCGACGTGGCTTGGTGTGGACTTTTCTTGCAGACGTGTGGACACGCACCTGTCCCCTGGCGGTTTTCTCCGCAGGCTTTTGCCAAATGTGGAAGACGCAGGCCAGGGGGCTGGCGGCCCACCTCTGGGTGCCTGTCTCAGCAGGCCGCGAGGGGCGCCTGAGCAGGGACGTCAAGTTCAGCTCCTCTCGGTGGGCGCTGCCCTCTTCCTGGGCTCTGCCTCCCTTTGTTCTACTGAGAAGCGCGCCCGCTTCTCCGGTTCGCGGACGGCCGTGCCCTCGCCGCACAGGCCGCTTTCGCCACCAAGAGGAGCGCGGCGACCTCTCCGAGCGGCTACTAGATGGAGCTGACCTGGCAGACCCGTCTGAGCCAGTGTCTCCGTGCGATGTTTTTTCTCTTCTTATTAAAAAATATTTCCATGTTTCCTGATTTGGAAATTTCATAAAAATGCATGAAAACGAAGAAAAACAACATGTTCGGAGAAGCGCTGTAGCCCGGGAAGCATTTCTCCCGCGGCATTTGGAGGTGGCGCGGGAGAGGACACGTGGCGCGACCCAGCCCCGCCAGCTGTGAGCTGTGCCCCCCCACCCCACGCTGTGGGCCCCTCCGCACCTCCATCCTTCCGTCCGTGAAATGAGCCCCTCCTGGGGCTGCCAAGAGTCAGTCCGAGGCCTGGCTCCGGCGGCACGTGTCTGCAGCCGACAGCTGTGGGCAGCCGCGCGACGCGCGCGGGGCTTGGCCGCCACCTCATGGACCGTACTTTCCCGGGAGGCAACATGAAAGCAAAAAAGGCCAAGTTCACTTGAGACAGGAGTGCCCAGAAGCGGCCCACGGCACCTGGCGGGGACTCTCTGAGAACAGGGCATGCAGGCCAGTCAGGAAGAGCAGGGGGAGGCGGGGAGGGGGCCCCCAGCTGGAGGAGAGGCAGGTGGATGAAGAGGTGCTCTCCAAGCCGCTGGCCCGGGGTCCCGTGAGCGGAGCCTGTGAGCCGTGAGCACCTCTGGCCTGCATGGCGGGTCACCCCCACCCCGCCCCAGATCCACTGATCCTTCTGGAGCCTGTGCTGAGCTGTCTTCTCCCGCATCGTTTCTCTCTTTCCCTCCGTGTCACCTCCCACCATGGGTCCGATGCTGTGCCTTCTCCGGGACTCGTCCTGCTTGGCCCCGCGCCAGCCCACAGGGAAACCGGGTCTCACCTCCCTCCCCTCTCGGGGCCTCTGCCTTCTCTCCAGCAGCTGCCCCTGGTTTTCATTCGGCACCGCCCACCTGGTCTGCCACACGCCAGCGGTTTTGCTCCTGGTTGAGGCTCTTCCCGACAACCACCGTCAGTCACTGACTTGGAAGCTCTTAGTTTTTCATGTACAGAGACAGGAATCCCAGTGGCTGGGACTCTTGTAAAGCGTTTCTTCCAAGACCTTAGGGACAGTCTGTTTCTCATCTCAGTTTATTTCTGGGACCCTGTCTGTGCGGTAGGTAGGCCTGGAGGCGTAGCTCTATTTTACAAGACAACAATAATCATGACTGGTCGTCAGCTGCCGGGCGGGGGCAACACGAGCCAACCTTCACGTGCGGTTAATCTTCACACTAATGAGATTCCTAACGTCATTTCCTGTTTTCTTGAATTGGAAACTCAGGGTCAGTCATATTAGGGAACTTGCACAGAATAAAACACCTACCACGGCAGAGCCGAAGTGTGAGCTTGGCTCTGGCCGACTCCACAGCCCCATCTTCAACCACATCAGGCCTTGGAGGCAGTGAAGGCCCAGAGAGGTTGACCGGAGAGACTGCCGGGAACTCAGCCTTTTGTGGGTACCTGATCCTGGATCTGTATCGCAATGAGCAGGCCTCACATGGGAGCAAGCCAGATCCAGGGCTGCCCTGTTCAGCAGGACAGGTTGCACACTGTGCAACTCCAGGGAGTGCCATTCATGGAGACTTCAGTGTGAACGCTGCCCCCTGGAGGGCAATGCTGTGTAGGTGGTGGTCCTGGTTGGAGCCTCAAGAGAAAGAAGGGTGTGTTTCTCCTCTCAGTTATGCTTTCCAAAGAGAATTAAAGGCAGGCAGCTCCCCTGGCGAGCAACTGTTGAGGAGGGCGCAGAGCTGCTGTCTTGCCTGGGCAGTGTTACTGTGGGAGGGGAGGTGGGGCTCACCCGGGGACCAAGAACAAAGAGGAAGAGGATGAAGAAGTTTCCTTGTTGCTGATGCCCAGAGCTGTGGGGCTTCAAGGTCAGGGCGTGGGAGCTCTGCCTGGACGGCCTCCCCTGCCGTGGAGAAGAGCCAGTACAGAGAGGGGGAGGGGGCAGGGCTGCAGGACTCTCCAGACCGCCGGCTGCGGACGCGTGCCGTGGACTGTGGCTGTCTCTAACCTCTTTCCACTAGCCAGGGCATGCTGGTGGCACATGTCCTTGGACTTCTGGGGGTGGGCTCTGTCTGCAAGAGTGACCGGTCCGGGGGAGGCTAGGTCTCGGGGGCCGGTCAGGGCCCATCTGTGCCTCAGCCAAACCGCCCAGACCTCGGCGGACGCGATTAGATGGAAAGTCCTGGAACACATCAGAGATCACGTGAACTCAGAGGAACGGAGACGGCCAGCACGCAACCGACCCCAGGGGGGCCCCACCTCCCCTCCCACAGTAACAGAGGGGATGACCCTCTGGTCGTCCTTCTGCTCTTCTGTGAACCGAGGGGGCCCTGGCCCGGGGCTGCAGGCAGTGAGGGCGCCGCCTCGGTCCAGAGCCCACAGGACAGAGAGCGGCGGCCCCCGGCCTGGCCGCCTAACAGGCCACGTTTGGGACGCGGACTCCGGGCAGCCTCGGTGACCCGTGTCTGCGCAGATGGTCTCTGCCCACGGAATGGGCTTCTCCTGGGGCCCGTTAGCCCAGAGCCCCAGGACTCTCTCAGGAAGGGAGAGACAGGGACTCACGGGGAGGACCTGGGCAGGAGGCGCTTTGCCTGTTGGGTCGTCTCTGTCCCTGTGAGTCACAGAGGCCCGGTGACCTCGCCACCCGCCGGCTCCTTCTGCCTGGGGCACCTGCCACAGGGGCCCGTGCTCGGCCCCAGGAGAAAGACCCCCGGCTGGAGCCCAGATTCTCTCCGACTCGCTGTGGGCTCTGGGCAGCTCACTTCTCTCCTCTGGGCCTGGCTGTCCTCGTCCGTCGCACGGGAGAAGGCGGCGGAGCGAGCTGCACAACCCCTTGTGGCTCTGTGGTCGGGGATCTTTGATCACACTCTGCCCCTGCACCCCCTCCTGCCCAGGCTCTGGGGAGCTTGCGGAGCGCGGAGCGCACACCGGATGCAGGTGTTTTCACAGACAGGTGGGCTTTGGCGTCCGGTGAGGGTGGAACTGGCCGGGACCGGCTCCCCCAACCCCGCCCTGGAGCTGCAGCAAGGCCTGGAGCGTCTCTGCCTCGAAGACACCTTCCACCCCTGAACGCCCGCAGGAGGGCGGGAGAGGCTGAGCCTCAGGCCAGCCGGGCCGCTCTCCCCGACTCCCCCCCGCAGCCCAGCGAGGCCGGCACCCAGCCCCGCTCCTTTCCGGGGAGCAGGATCACAAAAGCCGCTCCTCCTGCGTTGCCGGGCAACAACCCGGCCGGCCGGGCAACTCCAACCCACCTCTGACCCTGCTCTGGACGAAGCACGGAGGCGGGCGCAGCAGCAGGAGAAGCTGCCTCGCTGGGACTGAGCAGAGACAAGGAGAGGGAAGGCCTCCTCTATCTGGTTATTTTGGGATCAGATCCCGGGGCTGCTGCTGCTGATGGTTCCTGCAGCCAAACCCCCACCCCCCAGCCGGCCTCTGTGTCTACTGGCGAGCGATTCTAATCCACGCACCCTGGGCAATGGCCCGACACCCCACAGACTCTCCGGGAGACACAACTGTCCCCAAACGCGGGTCGGCGCTGTCGTCCTTGTCACCCGCTCCCCCAAACACAGGTTTGTTCTCTTGTTAGCTGGAGTGGTCTCGGGCTCTGGAGCCCTGGGGTCCCAATGGGTCAGGGAGGCCCAGGCCGTGGCTGCCCAGCCACCAAGGGACCCGGAGGGAGGCCAGGAGGACCCAGGAGCCGGCCCCAGCTGTGAACAGCGGGACAGCTGCCCTTCCTTCCTCTCCTCCTGCAGGGCGCTCTCTGACACACCCACCTCCCGCCTGGGGAGAGCCACGGAGTGAGAACCTCACACGAGGACACAATGGTGAGCAAGGCCCGGCAGGGCCCTGGGCCCATCCTTCCTTCCGGGCCAGAGAAAGCACTACGGAAGCTTCCAGCCGGCCTCGAACAGGGTGCCGGGTGCGAGGCGCCCGCACCTGTGAACGAGGGCTCCGCCCCCCGCGCCGTAGCCCTGAAGCTGGCCCCGTGCCTCGGGAACAGTCTGGCAACCTCGGGACGGTGCCGTCTAATTTCTAAACTAATGAAAAGCCTCAAGACACATTTATCCTAAATAAAAGCCACGGTTTAAATTATAAACAGGAACAAAACAAATTAAGGATGCTGGTAACTAAGTGGGGGCGGTTTTGTGTGTTAAGCTTGACGAAGTAATTGTAAATCCCCTCCCGGTTAACTACGCTCGCGCTTACTGCGCTCCGGAAGTGTGACAGTGTTTGCGCTATTGATTCTGACACGCACGTTCTCAGAAAACGTCAGCCAGTCTCCAGCGCCCCCCACCCCCTAAGCCGACGCGCGGCATTCGAGGCTCCCGGCCCCGCTCCCCGGGCTTCCCACGAGAACCCAGCGACCCGGGAGCAGCAGCCGCACCTCGCCTAGGTCCCAGAGTGCGTGCCCTCTCGCAAACTCCACAGCGACTTCACAGCCCAAACTGAGAAAGAACCTACATTGTCTTTCACATTTTGCTCTTTCTCCCTTGGCCCCAACATGGTCACAGCAGACAAGCCCCTAATTTTACTAACACCCGAGAGCCGTGCAGCAGGCCCTCAGGACCCCAAGGCCCCAGGTCTTCACCGCAAGTCGGGGACAGGGGGGTCACGGAGCCTGGTTGAGCTGCCAGGCCCTAACCCCCGAATGGGGACTCTGCTCCCCTCCCAGGGCCGCTGGGCCCTGGAGTTTATGGTCTCCCCAGCTTTCTCACTTCCTCTTGTTGAGCTTCATGACCCTCTGGGGCGGGGGCGCTGCAATCCAACCCACAGGTCAGAAGTATGAGGCCCAGGGACAGAAAGGACCCCCTGCTTGTCAGGATCCAGCTCCAGGCCCAGGCACTTGTCTTAGTTAGCGGAGGGGAAGTGACTTGCCTGGGGCCCCACGGCGCGGTCCACGGTCAAGCCCACCTGCTGAGTCTGGGCTTTCTGGCTCTGGGGCCGCCGCCTTCAGCCCTGCACACAAGGGGCCGCCCGTTGAGAATCGTGAGGTGCGAGCGTCGCTAACGTTACTGAAACGGAACCACGTTGCTTCCGTCGAGGGTGGACGAGGGCCAGGCTGCCCAGGGCCCTGCCGCGGACGTGGGGGACGTAGACTAATCTCCGGGGAGGAGCGATAGAAGTTTCTAGGGCTAACAGGACCTACCCGGGGGAGTCCAGTCCGAAGCCAGAGCACTTTTTGACAGTCCCGCCTGCGACGGCAGAGCTCTGCCTCAGGGACGGGGCCGGAGAAGATGCTGCAGACGGATATCACAGAATAAGATCCGCAGGGCTCGGTGCCCGCATAGAGCTGGAGGGAGGGGGCATGGGGGCAGGGGTGGTGTACGGTTTCAAGCGTAAGAGATGCCAATGGCCCAACGGCCCACCTCCCCTTCTTCAGCAGTAAAAGAACGCAGGAATGAGCAACAGCGATTCATAACACAGACTATTTTCCATCCGGGCAACTGACCAGTGAAGGCAAATGAACATGACCTGTGTTACTTCTAGGAAATGTCTTAAAGAGAAAGCACTCTTTTTTTGTCCCTTCCTCCCTCCTGCAGCGTTGGCGGTAGATGGGATGGCTGGAGCTCCTGCAGCCTTCTTGAGCTCTGAGGAAGAACCATGACCCAAGGCTGGCCGGGCAACAAGAGAGAAGGAGCCTGGGTCCCTGATGCTCTGGAGCACGGCTACCAGCTCTGGCTGGCCCTGTCCAGTCCTCTTCTGCATAACGAAGAGACTTCTATTATTTTGGATTTCCTGTCCCTTGCTGCCAAAAGCTAGCACTAACTGAGAAAGCTCTTGAGAAAAAGAAGACAAACACAGAGAAGCAGAGAGAAATTAGAGGCAGCCTGACGATTCTGAATGGAGACTTGAAGTCTGAGACAGTAGGCACATGAGAAAATGCCTGTGATTCACCGTGACACAGTCAGGAGGTCCTGGAGCGCTCGCCTGCCTCCTTTCCCGGCTGCGACTGCATAGAGCTCTTCTCCCGGGGCCTCTTCCCCAGCGGGTTTTCTGCCTAGAGGTGCCACTCTTAGAATGAGCCAGACTTTCTAGCGAAGCATTTTCAGAAGCTCCCAGAGCCCTTGGCTACGACCCCTTAACACAGCCCGGCCCCCCAACCCCACTGCCACTGGCCTCCCGCTCTCTCTGTGGCCCAGGCCTTGCCACAGCCACACTCTGGTCCTTTTCCTGTCCTTCAGGTGACTCCACACTCTACACTCTTCACCAGCCCAGGGCCTTTGCACATGCCATTCCCTCTTCTTGGAAAGCTCACCCCCATGGTCCATAAATGGCTTCTCAGGTCCCAGTGGACACACACCCTCCTAGAATGACTTTTCCAGGGAGGTCCCAGCTGAGTAGGCTCACTCTCCAACCCCACTACTTACCAAAAAAAGTCATTGCGACCTTGTGTTCAACTCCTTTGCAGTACACAGGAGAGACCTGCAATCACTTATTGTTTCCTATCAGTTTTCCCCATAGACTCTCCGTGAGGAAGGAGCCCTGTCTTATTTTCTGAGTGTATTTAACCCCTAACACAGTGCCTGGTGAACAGTTGGACTCTTTGTGATTAATATCATTACTATTTAGCAAACTGTTCACAACAGAGCATCACCGCTCAGGGGAGGGGCTTGGGAGGCGCCGCACATGTGTGAGCCGGGGGGCGGGTTCGCTGGGGGTGGTGGAAACACAGCAAGCCCAGTCAGGGACGCAGAGCGGGTGGAGGACGAACTGAAAGGATGGTCCCAAGAGGGGGGAGGAGAGCTCAGCACCCAGTGCTTAGGCCGTTGGCCAGATAAACTATTGCATTTATCTGAGGGAGAGCTGAGGCAGAGAGGTGGACCCCCAGGCTAGACCCCCAGCACTTGCTAAAGCTGGGAGCAGGACACGAGCATCTGGACATCGAGAGCCTTGTGGCACTGCCCTCACCCGTGGCTCCTGTCCCGTGGTGGGCCACGCCAAGCAGCGGGGCTGTCAAAAGTGCAAGCCCTGAGCAGGGACGTGCCACCCTGGGTCTCCCTCCACAGTTTCCAGCCCAGAGAGCCTGCTTTGGGAGCCTGGGCCCTTCCCGTGGGCCGCTCTCACGCTGCGTTAAAGGGAGAATAATGGGGCGCCTGGGTGGCTCAGTCGGTTGAGCGTCTGCCTTCAGCTCAGGTCATGATCTCAGTTTTTAAAAGATTTTATTTATTTATTTGTCAGAGAGAGAGGGAGAGAGAGCGAGCGAGCATAGGCAGACAGAGGCAGAGGGACAAGCAGACTCCCTGCTGAGCAAGGAGCCCGATGCGGGACTCGATCCCAGGACGCTGGGATCATGACCTGAGCCTAAGGCAGCCGCTTAACCAACTGAGCCACCCAGGCATCCCTAAATAAAATCTTTTAAAAAAAGATGGGAGGCTGCCTAACATGAGGGTCACTGGATTCAGTCTGGGGTCCCCACTTGGTGGAGACACAGATGACCCCGAAGGAGGATGAACAGGAAAGAGCAGTCTGATGGGAACAGAGCCCTGGGAGGACCTGTCCAAGGAGCAGAGACCATTCATTTCAAGAAGATTAGACAGGTTCTCAGTATTTAGGGCCCCCAGTGGAAGAGGGGACACCAGCCTGCTTCCCTGGGGGTTCACACTGGGCTAAGCACTGTATTTTCCGCGAGTTCTCCCATTTCCCAGATGTCCTAAGGCTCGCTCGCCCACAGGGTTGCCCACCACTAAGAGCCCACCCCAGCAAGGCCCAGGACCACATCTGCCCAGATGGGGATGGTTTAACCACCAACCTGTGCTGCTTGACTTTCTTTTGTGTTGATGCAAAAAACAGCTGGGACCCAAGTCACAAATCACTAGGAGTTTAATTTTAACCAATATTAGGAAGGTACTTGTAGGTCAGAGCTGTCTTTGGGAGTGGTGAGCTCCCCGTCCCAGGGTGCGTCCAGTTGAAGCTGACTCTGGTCATGTTAAGTACACGTATGACCAGAACCCAGACTGTCCTTCGCCCCAAGTTCAGGCCACGTCCATCACAGACTCGGCCTCTATGCATCCACACTGCTGTCTGTGGGCTCAGCTGAAACAGGTTTAAAATTTCCCAAAGGATTTTTGCTCCCTAGGCTCCGTGCCCCTTCTTTCGTGGGGCAGCCTGCGGGGCCTGGCTGGTGGGCAGCTCCCAGGGGCCTCTTGGGAGAGCAGCGCGACCGGGTATTAGGGTTTGTGGGTTCTCGCTGGATGTGGCTCAGGCAGTGCAGGGGTGAGGAGGGAGCCCGCAGAGGGGAGTGTGTGCAGGGAGGTGCCATTTGGAGTAGAATGTGTTCTTGTCCGATTCCTTCCCAGCTCGGCCTCTGAGGGTCTGAGGCCAAGTCTCAGGGGACAGGGGAGTCTGCATTAAATGGAAGGAGGAAATCCCGTGAAAACGTACCCCAAGGCGGTGGTGGGAGTGGGGGAGCCGGACCACAGGGCTCCACGGCAGGGTGGGTGGTGGTGCGGGCGTGGGGAGACAACAGGGAGCCCAGGGTGATGGGGAGAGCACACTGACCCATCCTGGGCCACCGAACGCTCAGAGGCCTGTGGCTGAGGCCCCGCCCCTTGCTGGTGGCCCTAGAGCTGCAGGGCCCAGCGGGGTCACCGGGGACAGACAGAACAACCCGGAGTGGAAAAGCTGACGGAATGTGGTTTTCCTGTCTTGACTAGTGCCAGCCCACACATAGCCGTGGCTGACGTGGCCCCCAGGAACCCCTCCCTTTCCTGTCGCTCACTCAGAGGCCTTGTGGTCCTGTGCCTCCTCCACGGGCCCTGGGGGTAAGAGTGAAGTCGGAGGCCCTTAGGCCTCCCTGTAAGAGTCCTGCAGCTTCCCTCCAACCCCACAGCCCAGCTGTGTGCTACCCCGGGCAGAATCGGGACCATGGTCATTCAGGCCAGCTCCCTAGGGCCTCCTCCTTCAGAGACCTGGCGTGTGGGGGCCTGCATGTCCTTCCCGGCTCGAGAGAGGAGGCTGGCTTCTACACTGGTCTTCGGGAGGCAAACTCCCGTCCCAGGCTCCCCTGAGCCCTCCCAGCAGAGAGAGGTCAGGGAAACCCAGGGTGTAGTACCACCCAGGCTGGAGTGATTTGCCGACTGACTTGGCTGGAAAAGTGGGCAACTCTGCACCCGCGTTCCCAGCTCCGTGCTTGGGACGCTGACTCTACAGACTGTCGTCATCCCCCCAGGTCTTCACTCTCCTGAGAGGTGCCATCTGCCACCGCTCAAGTACCTTACTGTTATTTGATATAAAAGCACAGATACACCGGCCACGAAGAAGCCCTTTCATACTTAAGTGTCCGAGAGCACAAAATCACTGCGCACGGGGAAGAGGCAAGAGAGAAAGTCGAGAAATAACGATGGGGCAGTGTCCCACGCGCACCTGACGCCCGAAGGTGGGCTGCTGGGGCGGGGAAAGGGAGGCAGCCGTGGAGCAGAGGCCCGGCCCCAAGTCCCTGCTGACCATCCGCGGGCGCGGCGCCACCTCACCGCGCGCCCTGCATCCCGGGGCGCACGGAGACAGCGCCCCCCGCCCCGCCCCTGCGGACCCCGCCCACGCCCCCACCTGTCCGCGCTCGCGGCAGCAGCTCGTCGCCACGGAACCACCGGTCCACAGTGGCGAGCGTCCGGCCGGCCCCAGCCGGTGCTGCAGAGGCCCCCGCAGCCCTGCGTCGGGTCACAGCGCACCTGCAGACTCCAGCTGCCCGGACACCGGCTCTGGGTCCTCCCAGGAACGCCCCGCGTCCCGCCGTGGGGGGGGGGGGGCAAGCGCGCACCCCGGAGAAGAGGAGTCGCGGGTTCACGGGGCCTCCCGGGCTGCCAAGGCCGCGACCGACAGGCGGGACGGGGCGGGGACTGCGCTGTCGTGTAAGGAAACCCGAGCGCCGCGAGCTCCGGGCTCTGTGGACGGAACAGGCGGGACCTGCGCGGGACCAAGAGCGGTTTTGCGGCGGGAGGAAAAGCACCTGCTACTTCTTTCCACGAAAGACTAAACACAAGCCCGCAAAGTCGAGCGTTTTCAGGAAACAGCGGAACGTCGGGGGAACCGCGCGTAACATCCCACAGAGCGCAGGACGCGCGCTTCCAAGCTTTGCCGACGCGTCTGGGGCGGATTTTAAACGGGCGACGCCCCGCACACGCCCGTCCGGCCTCCGCCTTCCCGCGCGTCCTGTGGGCGCTTGACCCGCGGCGCAAATCCCGCCCGTGGTCCGGCGTCTGGCTCTGCTCCACCGGGCAGGGCGCGGGCGGAGGGACCTGCACGTCCCTCGACGGTCGCAGCAAAGAGCGTCCCGGAGCCATCGCCGACCGAGGGCGCAGACGCGCCAAGGCCTGGGGTCGCGGTCGTCCTGGGGCGGCCTCTCCCCCTGCCCCCCTGCTCCTGCCCCCCTGCGGGAGGGGCGGCCCCACGGTCAGCAGCAGCCGCGTGCTCCCGCGCGTCCCCTCGCCTGCATCTGTGTCCGCCCCGCCCGCGGCCCTGGGACGCACGAGGCCGTCCGCGCTGCTTCCAGGGCTCCCGGGCCACGTGCAGCCTTTTTAACCGAGTCGGACCGTCCCGGTGGGCTTTGGGACGGCCTTGCCCAGCAGGGACAGTCACTTCTCACCGAGTCTGCTGCCAGTGTTTCCCTGCTCTAACAGCCGCTTTCCCGAAATGAGCGTTTTCTGGAGGACGGGGGTCTGAGGTGGTCCCCGGTGCCGGGCGCCCCCGTTCCTTCCCGCCACAGGATGGAGGAAAAGGTCACGGCTTTCCGGCGCGCTTGGGCTGCTGCTTTCCCATCTGACTCGAAGCCACCGGACTTTCCTCGGCAGCTGGTGGCAGGCGGGCTCGGATCTGACTTTTCATCCAAGTCTCTAATCTTCAGTCTCCCCGTGAGCGTTTGCCAGAACCCGTGGCTTCTCGACTGGATTTCCTTCTCGTCACTGGGAGCTTACGCAGTAGGGCTAATGGGGGCTTTTCCATTAGGATTCATGCATCTCTTATTACTGATTTTTTCAATAATGCCCCAGGGACTTAATTACTTTAGTTTTATAATACATTTTACTATCCAGCAAAGTCCCCCTCAGTGGTCTTCCCTTTCAAAACAGTGAAGCTATTGTTTATTAAAACATCCTCAGAATCAGTACTTACTCCCCCCCCTTAAAATTCCTAATTTGGTGTTTTCTAAGATTTTTTATTTCTGGGGACGCCTGGGTGGCTCAGTCGTTAAGTGTCTGCCTTCAGCTCAGGTCATGGTCCCAGCGTCCGGGGATCGAGCCCCACATCAGGCTGCTGGCTCCGCGGGAAGCCCGTTTCTCCCTCTCTTTCTCCCCCTGCTTGTGTTCCTTCTCTCGCTGTGCCTGTCTCTCTGACAAATAAATAAATAAAATCTTAAAAAAAAAAGATTTTTTATTCCCTTGTCAGAGAGAGAGCACAAGCAAGGGGAGCAGCAGGCAGAGGGAGAAGCAGGCTTCCCACTGAGAAGATCCCAATGTAGGACTCGATCCCAGGACTCTGGGATCATAACCTGAGCCAAAGGCAGACGCTTAACCGACTGAGCCACCCAGGCATTCCAGAGATTTTTCTTGATTAAATTTATTGGAAGCTGATATCATTTGGATGTATGGATTCTGTTTTTCACTTTATTAACTCCTGCCTTATAATCTATTCTCCCCAGGTTTTGTTCTCCTAGTGAATTTCAATTTATTCTATTTATTTTCATGCTGCCTTTTTTTAAATAAAAGACTTTCAGGATGTTTTCCTGTGTGTGCTACTTAGGTCACACTATGAGTTTGGATACACAGAGTCATTATAATTTTTAAAATCGTCTTTAATGGTGGTTTTGAATAATTCTTTTTTGGACAAGTTGTAGCTGAGGAGATTGCTTTAAAAAGTCCCCTAAAGTTTCCTTTTAATTGAATTTTTATGGCCTTGTGGTTAGAAAATATGTCTGAAGATATTTTCTGATATTTTGAAATGTGTGGCCAAGAAGTTGATCGATTTTTTTGTGAATGTTTCATGAATGCTTAAAAAGAAGATATATTATTTGTTTATGGGCTACAAAGTTCAATGTTTATCAATTATTTAAAAAGTTAATAACTCAGGTCTCGAGCTCCTTATTTATTTTTGCACAAAAGTTCACAGCTTACTGTGTATGGTACTTTTATCCATATTAAATGGTTCTTCTAGGCCATTTAATGCTTTTTGCTTTGAATTCAAGTTGGTTTAAAACAAGGACTTCTAGTCAATTACCCTTTGTATTTCCCTAATAAATCTCTGCTATTCATTTATTTTTCTAGGTCTTTCCACTTTAGGAACCTCTTCTGTAAACAGCATGAAATCAAATTTTGCTTTTAAATCCCATCCTGAGAGACACTGCCTTCTAACAGGGGAGCAAAACTCAATTCTGTTGACTGTTATAAATTCTAAGTTTGTTTTTTCTCATCTTCTTTCATGTTTTCTGTGTTTTTAAATTTTTCCTACTTCTTTTGTCTTTCTGTCTCGCCGTTGTGTGTCTCCCCCAGGGATGTGGACAGTGCACATTCTCAAGGTAGGGAAAAGTGGGGCTCTCGGGCAGGGGTTCTAGGGTCTCGGGCCTGTCAGTCCCCAGCTCTGGGACCCGGCGTGCTGCTTTGACTTCTCCCTGCCTCAGTTCCCTCCCATGGGAAGTGGAGATCTCAGTGGCCCCCACACCTCACGGAGTTGGGATGCAGGTTAAGTGAAATAAAGCTTGCTGGTGCTGCTACTTATTCTACTGTCACACTTCAAAACTTCTACCTGGTTGCCTAGGTTTGAAGTAGGTTTAAAAAATTGATAAGGCTTGGGCGCCTGGGTGGCTCAGTGGGTTAAGCCGCTGCCTTTGGCTCAGGTCATGATCCCAGGGTTAGGGTTAGGGTCTAGTCCCGCATCGGGCTCTCTGCTCCGCGGGGAGCCTGCTTCCCTCTCACTCTCTGCCTGCCTCTCTGCCTGCTTGTGATCTCTGTCAAATAAATAAATAAAATCTTTTAAAAAAATGTTTAAAAAAATTGATAAGGCTTTTAACATTCTCTTCCACCTAAGATGATGATTTTAGCATGCTTTTACTAAACTTTCTTAGCCTTCTCCCAACTTTTTAATCTGGGGCTTTGCAACTCTCTAATTGTTGTGGAATCTTTTCTCACACACCTGCTCTTTCCAGAGCCGACAGTTTGTTTGACGTTAGAATTTGGTTTTGCAGTCGTGGCCAGCGGACCTGATCTCACGTCTCCCTGGCTGCGGTGCTACGCACCCGTCCTACTTTCACGCCATTGCACGAAGAACTTAACTGTGATCCGTTCCCCAAAACGTGCAGCTCGTTTACCTTCTGAGCCCACAAAGCTCTCCGGATGAGTTTTGTGCTTGTTTTCCCACAGGAGTGACACTGATGTGTGCAACTTCGGTTCCTGAGGAAGGTCTGCTTCCTGCTGCCTGTTGTGTCCTAGGATTTGCTTAACCTTTAGGTTCAGTAAATTTTCCAGAAAAAGAGTCTATTAGGAGATGTTTAGGTGTGACTTTGCTGAGAACCGCTGTTTCCATCCGCCTATTCTTAACCGCCCCCCCCACCCCGGGCTGCCAGTTCCAGAAAAGTTTTCTGGGTGTTTGTCTTTGATTATGCTGTTATCCCATCAGCCCAGTTTCTTCCTCCAAATACCTCTCATTCCCGGGTTTAGCCTTGATTCTGGAGCCTCCAGGTCTGACCTGCCGTCCACCTCTCCTCTCTGTGTCCTGCTCCACATTCGGAAAGAACTTTTAAGGGCGTCCTCCGCAGTCTACATTCTAAAACACTCAGTGCCTCCAAAGTGAATCTTCTTTGTGCTAAAACAGTTTTAGTTTTCTGGAACTCTGTGCTTCTGTGAACCAAACACGGTTCGCTTTCATGTCTGCTCCCTCGACCATCCCTGGCAGAAGAGCCTCTAGCGCCGCCGCCCCCGCCTCCCGCTCTCCGGATGACGCAGTGTCCCGCATCTGCCATCACTCTCCTCTTTCTTAGTTAGTGGGTCTGGTTCCTGGGGCCTCGGGGCGGATCCCCCCACGCTCTGCCGGGAACTCACCATGCCGCGCCGTTAGGGGGGACCTGCCCAGACCTGGCACCGCACCCCCCGGGCTGCCCCTGCCGCCAGGGCTACTGACGACTCCTCCCCTCGGCCAGAGGGCAGGCTTCACCCAGCGTGGCGGGTACCTTCCCCGTCCTCACCAGCGGGTGCTGGGAGACCCCAGAGCAGCGGTCCGCAGGCTTCGGACTCCACGCACGCCTGTTAGCACGAGGACGCTGGGCGCGGCCGTCCTGCTCCGTGGGCGCTCACGGCCGGTCGCCCGCGCGCCGCTGTCCACTCGGTTGCGAAGCGCACGAGGGCTCCAGTTCGGAGGGACGCCCGTGGGGCGGCTCAGCTGCTTGAGCCCGTGACTCTCGATTTCGTCTGGGGTCATGGCCACAGGGTCGCGAGAGGGAGCCCCTCATAGAGCCGCTCCTGGGGCCCCAGACTCGGTGGGGGAGCTGAGTCTCCCTCTGCCCTTCCCCTCCCAGCGCTCTCGCTCCCAAATAAATAAATAAATAAATACATGCTTTTTGGTTTGTTTTAAACCTTGTGTTGTAATAACAGTAACTGTGACTAGAAGCTCTGGTCACGTCCTCCCGCCGTCCCAGGGGAGCTCGAGGTGCTCCCCTGGGGCCCAGGACAAGCGTGCGACCTGCCTGCAGCTCCGGCCGCCCACGTGGGCTCGGCCTGGGAGCTGGGGTCAGCCCCACACCACGGCTCCCGCTGCAGACTGCGTCCCTACTCGTTCCTTAGGGCCGAGCCCCCCTGCCAGAGGGGGCCGGGGGTGGGGGGAGGAGAGGCTGAGGAGGGGCTCTCCTCACTTCCTGGCTCCGGATGGCGCGGACCAGAGCGGGGCAGCCATCCCGAGATGCCAGGTACAAGGGGAGAGGAAGGAGGCCTCTGTTGGTCTTGGAATGGGAAAGGTGGCTGTGGGCAAGAGGAAGAAGGAGCCAGGCGCTGTTTTCCTTCAGTTCCAGGAGGGCAGGGCCTCCAGAACCCAGTTTCTCATGAAAATACCGATATGTGGAAATTGACGAAAATTCACACCATCGCCTCGGAGGCCTGCGGCAGGCTGGCTGTGTGCGGAGCTCGGAGCCGCGGGCCGGAGTCTGGAGCGATCCCATCAAACAGGCTGGAGGTGCTTTACAAAACCTGCCTTGGGATCACAAGCCAGCATGCTTTCTCCGTGTTCCACGAGGCCTTTCTGCCGCCTGCGGGGAGACACGCCTTCGCCTGGGAGCGGGCAGGAAAGCCCACTTCCCCAGCCCCCCACCCGGGGACAGGGCTCTCCACAGCCAGCCTGCCCGCACGTGACCAGGATTAATGAGGGGCTTCCTCGGATGGGCTCTGGAGGCCTGTGGGAGGCGGGCATGTGGCCAGGAGGATCCCCGAGAACGCGGAGGGCCAACCGGCAGGCCCGCAGCGCGTGATGCAAGGCTGCTCTGGGCTCCGGGAAACAAGCCTGTGCTGTCCCGGCCCTCCCCGGAGCAGACGCTCCACGTGATCACTCACTCCCTCTCCTTCCTCAGGAGGGGGAAACGTGAAAAACCTTTACTGTCACATAAAAGCCAACCTAAGATATGAGAAATGCCTTTTAAAATGCGTCTCACTGGAGAGGGATCTCCATAGCAACTTCAGAAGCGCGTACACAACCGGAGATGAGTCCAGGCTAGCGAAGGGCGCCCGGCACGGGAGCGAGCTCTGGGCATCGGCAGGCGGGAACGTCCTAGAACCCGTCGTGCTGCTAGGTGGGCCTGTGCAGCTCACACACCCTCTGCGCCGTCGTGGGTGCCAGAGCCTTCCTCGGGTCTGCCAAGCCACACCCAGGCCCTCTTGCCCGCATCGCCCCCTGCCCGGCCTGCTGTCCCCCCCAGAGCAGCCCCGCATCCAGTTCCTGTCCAGTCTGTGCTCAAGTGGCTCCCGTGGAACTCACAGGGTTGAGGTCTCTGCCCCCACCCTGTACTGGGTGCTGGGAAAGGACAGGGACCCTCCCCGCTGGATTCCGAAGGAAACTGCTGGGTTACGGCAGAAGAGCTTCCCTGAGCCGCAGAAACCGTGGTTATTTAGGTCATTTACGGGCGTTTCACAGGTCTGGAGGCCAGACTCCGGAGCGTCTCACGCGGGAGCTCTATTGGGCTGCTCCCAGCATCAGCCCCCGGGGGTCCCGGTGCGGGGGTCCGGAGGGAACGGTGGAGTGCCAGGCAGCCAGAGGGGGCCTGGGGCGACCCTTCAGGGGCCCTGGAGCCGGGAAGGCCCTGCAGGGACTGTCCTGCAGGAGGTGAGGGGCCTGGGCCTTCACATTCACAAGGGACCGGGCCTGGATGCCTGTGGCCCCGGGCTCCGTCCTTGACCTGGCTGAGGCCGCGCCCTTCAGCCAGGGAGGTTCCGGGAGGGGCCTGGCCATCACCAGCCCCTGCGGGAAGGCCAGTGGTCCAGAGTGGGCGCGCGCGGGGGGCGGGGTGCGCATGGCGGCCGTGTGTGAATTTACCACAGAGTCAGCGCCCAAGACAGCGATTATGGGCACAGACAGCAGCGGCCTGGGTCCAAGCGCCAGCCTGAGCGGCCATGAGACTTGCCGGCCGGGGACACCCTGGGAGAGTCCAGGCCACAGCGACCCTTGAGTTCCAGCGTCCGCCGGGGGGTGGGGAACAAACCGGCTCCAGGTGCAAACTGACTCCGCACTTCCTGACCCTGCGACGTGGGGCCTCTGCTTGTGTTTCCACAGCTGTAAGGAGGGGACAGTCACGGCGCCTCCACGACCCTCAGAAGCCGGGGGAATGACGCCCCCGAGGTTGTGACGTCCTCGGGTTCCACCAGGACTGGAGCCATTTGGTCGAAGGGCCTTTCCACAGGACAAGGGGGACCGGCACGAGGACGGGGACTTGCTCATTGACTCCCGGGCTCTGCTGGGACTGGGGCAGAGGCCCGGTGGGCTGCGGGGAGAGGCAACCCAGCCTCCGCTCAGAGGCCTTGGCGGGCCGGTCAACGCCAAATGAAAGGCCACGGGGCGCTTTGCAAACTACGCGCTTGGAAGCCTGTTTGGGGGTAAAAAACGGCCCCGCCTCGTGGCGGGTTCAGTAAAACAATGACCCTCCCTTGCAGACACCCTGCGCTCAGCACACGGGCTCGTGTGGACAGCGGCGTGAGCGGAGGCGCCAAGCGAGCCGTGGGCGATTCCACACACCCTAAGGGATTTGCAGATTCGATCATGGTTGTCGGAAGACTCGGCTCCAGTCGACCAGAAAGCAGAACAGCGAGGCAGGCCCTGCCTGTGGAAGGACCCGGCTGGTTCCACTTCCACAAAGAGCCGCAGAATTGCTGGCAGTCGCTGCAAGCTCCCTGTCGCCACGGCCGATTTCCACTCTCACCGCCCAGCAGTGGCCCACACGCTCCCTCGCTTCTTTCCAGCAACAAAGCCTCGAAGGGGGGGACCACGACCCCAGCTTGCAGGGACAGAACCGGGGTCCAGAGAGGTACAGTGACCGGCACGATGCTGCTCAGCCCGGAGTACGTCAATGGATTTCAGGCTGGAATCCAAGCACCAGGTCTCACCTGGGAAAGGCCCCCCCACAGCCCCCCACCAAGAGCAGATGCTGCGGGCTCAGCAGCCACAAGGTGGGGTTCCAAGGAGGAGGAGGGCATCACGAGCCTCCAGGGCTTTGCACACAAGAAATGTGTCCCCACCCTGCACCGGCTCGCAGGGACCACCCTGTCATGCTTAGGGGTCCTTGTGGCTGCAGAAGAGCCCCCTCTTGACCGGACAGTGCGGCTGCTGGACATTTACCTGCAAACTGGGGGGATCTGGCTCGACACACACACATGAGAAGTTCTCACCTAACTCTCCTCCACCCTCTCTCTCTTGCTTTGTCTCTGCTGGGACGCTGGTGCTGGAAGATACAGCGGACTGAGGGCCGCCGCCGGCTCCATGCAAACCGCCCAGGGTCTTGCCCGGCCTCCCCACGTGAGCAAAGTAACTCCTCTCAAGTGAACTTCTCTTCCTTCCTTCTCAAGAGATCCTCATTTTAAAACAAGGACACTGAGCCCCAGAGAGGTTCAGGGACTTGCTCGAGGCCTCACAGCAACCGAGGGAGAGAATCCAGGTTTCTAACAGATGTGTTCAGACTCCACATGGGAAATCAGATTAAAATGAAGAGCCAGGGCTAGCTGGAGAGGGACAGGAGTCACCAAGGGCAGCGTGGGGGGGCGGTGGAGGGAGGGGACCTTGTCTGGCCCTTGAGCCTCAGGGAGGGCAGTCCAGAGAGCCGGCGCTCTGCCATACGGGTGGGTCTCTACGAGGCCACGTCCTCCCACTTGCCCAGCACCAGCTCCTGAAATGGTGTTTCCCAGAGTATGTTCTTGCCACACCGAGCTTCTCAAAATGACCTTGTTAGCGTGCAAATTCTACTCAGTAGCTTTGGGATGATGCCCGAGTTCCACATCCTGACAAGTTCCCAGTGACGCTAATGCCAGTGGCATGTGGACCGCTCGATGGGGACCCTCCCCTCAATAGCGCACAGTGAAAAGGGCTTTGGGGTGAATACTTGTGAGACTATCTGGACTAAACAAATTAAACCAAATTCCTTACTGCAGTCCTTGCAGAAGCCTTGAAGATGCTGGTGAGCGTCGGTACCATCCAAGGGGAAGGGATGATGCAGAATTGGCAAGTGTCCCCGGTGAGAAAGAGTGA